>CM034153.1:281443282-281685745 GCA_019776745.2 Taxus chinensis | reverse complement strand
ACCACTGATCTTTGGCTAGATTTGAACTTGGAGGACAACATCCCCAACAGATTGAAGTGTTATGAACGGAGCGGAATGAGATTTATAGAGTGCTAGATATATTTAGAGTGGTTAGACAAAAAGAGTGCAAGAACAATATAACACCATGTTAGAATTGTAATTGTGAAATTGCATTATGCAAAGTTTTGTACAATGGTCCGAGAGGTCAGATGTATGCTACAATATGTCTATCTACTTCATTTATCTGGTATTCATCATCTAAGTGGTTGGATGTATGTTGCAAGAGTTCCATCTACTTCATCTATCTAGTATCCATGATTTGAGAGGTCAGATGTATGTTGCCAAAATGTATATCAACCTCATTTATCTGATACCTGTGCTTTTCTACTCAAAGAAATGAATAAAATAGCATTAATATACAAGTCCGTAATATGAGGAGACAGTTGAGCCTTGCAAGAAATGGAACCACTTGTCTTCTGATGGTTCATATCCTCTGTTTGGTTGTTTTCCTGGAAAACTTTGCAAAACAACACTAAACCTTTCAGAGCTATGTGGGCACAGGATAAGAGGAGTTAGATTCTGCTGTTTACCATTGTGCTTGGGAAGGTCCTAAAGGTTATAGTGAAAATTCCATGACACTTGGAGCACCGCTGTTGTACTCTGAGATAATCACATTGCTAGATCCTCCTAGATCGGTGATTTAAGAAAGTCCAATTTTGAGTTGGAAGGGTAATCAGAGAGTGTATGAGGAATTAAAGGTTGTTTTTTAGCCCTGGAAGAGAATCTCAGGTATAAAGGTAAAATTTTATAGAATAAATTTTATTTTCAGTGCGCGTCTGACTCTGTATACATATAGGAAGAAATGCATCTTATATTAGATCAAATAATATGATAATTACATCAACTAAACAACAAAGCTACATGGAAAATCTCACTGTGTAAAGGTTAGACAAGATAACATCTATGCTTATGCCCCCAGAGTCAGAGAACCTACATTCCCAGCTTTGAGAGTTGATAATTTAAGCAGGGTTTAGATATGCATGTTAAGCTGCTTGTTTTTATGTAAAAATATTTGCCCCACATGCGAAATACAAATGGATAAAATAGAAATGATAGTTTCAAATGTGTCTTAAGATTAATAGTAAGATACACTTTGGGAATATCTTGTTGCAATTAGTCTGTGAGAGATTGAATAACTGGTCAGGTGCAGAACTCATACAGAATTTTGAATTCTCTCAGGCTTGATTGCTTGCACACAACTTCTTGAGGATGTTATCTTTCATCTAGTTTAAATTGCTATCTGGTATCAATAAAGCATATGTTTTGAGAATTTCAGAAGTTAATCGATGCCATTCTTTGTATTCAAATAGATTCAAGGACCTCACTTAGAAATCTAGACTTATGTTTAGCTTTTAGATTTGATGGTCTGTAATTGACATGAATAGTTTTTGTTTATGGGATTTTTTTTTAACAATATAACAGCCCTGGAAACATTACGATAGGCCTGACCATCCTCATCTTCCCTATTCTGTTGTATGACTATCTTCTTCATTTTCTTCCATTTTTCATATTTAAAAATATAAATTTAATGACTGATCCTTTAAAGCCTCCCACTTTGTACTGAAAACTCTTTAAGCATCATGAAGTTTTCCTCCATCCTCCAATTGTGGCTGCGTCCTATTTCCTTCATCTTTTAATTGTTTGCTCAATGTACTTATTAGTTTATAGTTTCTGGAGTTATTTATTTTTTCATTCTGATAGCCACCATTGTATCATGTGTTCCCAACAATAACTCTACATTCCGATTGGATTCTGGTAAATAATACTGTAATTTTAATCATTGGGCAATTCCATCCAAGTGGTTCCGATTTCTGTTGAGTCTTTGACCCTTTGGGTATCCATAGGTTGCTTGGATTCAAACAATGCTCTCAGACTCTTCTAGGTAGCCTGGGTCTTAGATTTTCAACTCACTTTTATTTATCAGATCTATAATTCGAATTTTCTAGCCCTGCATATCTTGCTTTTTCTGACTTGACAATTTCGATAAGGGGTCTGTTGTCTGTATTCCAGGAAATCAGTTTCTTAAGCAAAGCCCCCTCTTTCCATAAACTCCCACACACACAATTAAGAAAGAACCCACACAGATCATTGTACTCCAAAATGTCACTGTTATAATCTTAAGTAATGTGACTTTTCAGTCCGAGATGTTCAGAACAGTTTTAAATTTGAGTCATCTGGTTCCAATAGATTCAATGAGAGCAGATGATGCCAAGTACTTGGACACTCCCTCTGGGTCATAGGTACCCAGCCATATAGAACTTTCTGGTTCTGTCGGAAGACATATTTAGCTCTGCATATCTTGCTTTTATTGACAACAATTTAGAAGAGGTTTGAGCACTCTATAATCTTAATTCATGGAGTCTTGGATATCCAATCTAGGAACTCCAGTAGACTTGACACTGTTTTAAAAGAAATTCATGCTAACCTTTCCCTCCCCCTGGAGAAATCACGTTTCCTCCCATACCCCCTCCTCTTAACACTGCTGGATAGTGTCCCAGACTCCTTTTTTGACAAAAGCACCTGCAATATCTGTGTACTAGAACTAGAGAGGACATGAAAAGGAATCAAATTGTGGTGACTTATCAGTTAACCTTCCTACAAATTTATTGGATCAATTCCTTCAAGACTCTTTTTTCTTCTTAAGAACCAACCTACCTCCAATCCATTTTCATCTGATGATCTATTTATTTACCCACCTTCTTCCTCTGTCACTTGGAATAATGATTTCAACACACTATTTGATAGTCCCGTGTTCCACTCATACCTAATATTTAACGGCACCTTGCCATATTCTGATTGATTCCCCTTAAATCTCTCCTTATTAACTACATAAGTTCCTTCCCACTTTCTTTCTTTTTCCATCTTTGCCTCCACTTTTGAGTTTATACTGGGCTTGATTACATTCTTTCTCAAGTGGCTTTCAATCGCCTTGGGATTCTTTGAAGTTTATACTTTCGCATATCCGTGTAACGTTGCCACTTTAAATTTACAATTACTTCTTATTATTCCCAAGTGTTTATATAGTACCCTAAGCCCTTGTAAAAGCTTGATAGAATTCTCATTCAATTGTCATATTCTTATACAATCCAGTTTTTTACCAGCTTCAAAGGTACTGATGAGAAACGCAAGTGTTCATCTGTGAAAATGATTTTCTTTTTACTGGATTTTTGGTCTTGCATGAGAGAGCAACTGTTAAAAGCCAACGAAGGTAGATTAAATACTGACAATTTTCTTTTTGATATTTGCAGGCAAATGAAATTTTATCATCTTTTGATGTGCGCCTAAGGCAATATGCTATTAAACATTTAACCAAGGTAAGAAGCCTTTTTTAAGTGGAATATTTATTGGTGGAATCATTTTATCCAGATAGGCATTCAATCATCGTGCTGTTTCAATATTTTGTCATATTTTTTAACATTGGTAAGAAGTTTTTGTTGTTAAGTTTTATAATTCTGGAGTGTATCCCTTTGTAATCTGGCATTGAGGTCAGTTTACAAACTTATTCGCCACATGTATTTGCTAATAAACCACATGGTATCCACTAACCTCATTTTTGTCCTCTCTATGCACATTAAGATTTTGTTTCTTAGAGATTATTTTATCTGGATTGTTCATGGCAATGAGATGGTTTTACTTAATGCTGTGAATTTTCACAACCCTTGAAATTCAGTTCTAGGAATATTCAGTCTTTAGCTTTTCCTATGTGGGAAAATACGATTTTTATGAAAAGACAAGTTGGAATTCAAAGGCCATGCCTTCGAGTTTTTAAAAATATTTTGAAAGGCTAAATACCTTGGCTTTATGTTAAAGTTTCTGGGGTCCCACCCTTAATGTATTTTTTATTGTATGCCTTCTTATGTAAAAATTGGAGGTAAGACCTCTTAAAAGGGAAAGGGAAGCATAATTTATAAAGAGGCAAGGGCTCATAAAATAGATATTGGATGCTATGCCTTGAATATTAAAAGGGAGGCATGGGCTTCATAAAGTGACATGAAATGGTTAGGCCCTCAAATATTTCTGGAGAAATATTTCCCTAGGGATAAGATAAAGAGGAAAGATCTCGTTGAATTAAAAAGCTATAGGGATATTCCTTCGAAGAATGAAATAAAAGGAATATGAAATGGTTTTAATTACGTCCACGAGACCTAACAGTTTATGGGACCACTGACTACACTAATTCCTTCCCCTGCTCAAAGATTCGTGAGGCCCGTGATATGTTTTACAAGGCTTCTCCTTTTGCGAATTTGAGTTAGAAATGCCCTAAACTCTTTTATTCCTTTTTATTCAAGTAGCTCAACTATGGAACCCACTCTTAATGTTTCCACGTGCTTGGCTTGTATGTCCATGTATTGAGGACATTTGAGATTGAAGTGCTCCTCCATTTCGACTGCCCCTGTGGTGCAAATAACAAAAACCCTCTATTCCCACCACTCCTTAGGAATTGACTATCTCCCTATCGGAGATCTAAGCATGTGGGAGCTAGTCTTCAATTGAGCATTGAGAATTTTTCATCTCCATAATTTCAACCCCTATATGTGCTTTTTCACTATGCTCATAGTCCGGGTTGAGAACTGAAATATAGTGTTGTCTTTTCTTGGTTGCTTCTTTCCTCCACATTGTTGTTCTAAACCTTTCATTCACATTTTTTTATGTCTTTGTTACAATTTTTGGTTAAAATAATATTCTATTTACTCATCTACTTGTGGTTTTGCTTCATCCAAGTGTTTTTCCTTCTGTTCATCTCTTTATCTTTTGTGGTCCTAGCCCATCTGTTGGTCTTCATGTTTTCTATTTTTTTCAACATAATAGCCTGGTCATAGCAGTTGCCTCTAAACAAGAATGATTTCATAGGGAACTGAATCCTTAATTATGATATTGTTTGCAATTAGAGGCTTTTGGATATTTTCTATTTGCCTCCATTTCAAACTAATCATTCCACTAATCCATACCTCACAACCATATAATACCACCAGAGTGACAAGTAACCCAAAAAGGACCCTTGTGGTCCTCCAATCCCATAACTCACCATTCCTACATCTGTTTTTGAGTGTGTAAAGAGCTCTCCAACCTATCTGTATTCTTTTGATCCTACACATATCCCAACTAAGCTTGCTGTGAAAGTTAAGGACGAGATACTTGTATTCTGACACCACTTTGAGAGACCCTCTTGCAAACTGAAAATCAGGGTGTTGAACCTCCTTTTTGTTGGAAAAATCACGATTTTGGTTTTTTTGGTGCTCATGTGCATCCCCACTTCCTTAGAAAAGAGCTCTAGAGCTTGAAGATAGTCTCTCACAGCCTGTATTGTTTCAACCATCATAATCAGGTCATCAGTGTACAACACTAGCTTAACCACATACTTGGCCAAGTGGATCCCTCTCTTCCATATATGTTTATCCAATCTTTTAGCTTATCAATGTATGGCCCAAATAGAGTGGGGGATAGAGGGCAGCCTTGTTTGACGCCTATAGAAATTTCAAAACACTTGGACAACCCTACCTGTGTTTTGATTTTAGCCTCGAATTGATCATATAATTTGTGAACCCTTGCTTTGTAGTGCATTGCGACCCCAGTTCCTCCATTTTGCTCCATAATTTGCTCCTGGGAATTGTGTCGAATACCTTTTTGAAGTCTACAAAGCAACAATATGCATCCCCTTTTGTATCCCAAACCTTTTAACTAGGTGTCTAAATGTGACACAATGATCAATAGTGGAGTGTTTGGGTCTAAAACCTGCTTGCCCTTTTGCCCTCGTTCCTTTTTCTTCTACCCAACAACTAATTCTGCATTCTATCATACTCCCAAACAATTTTGCAAAAGAGGAATGACCATAATAGTTTGGTAGTTTGAGAGTTATCTACATCTCCGCTTTTAAACAGAGGTATGGTTAGGCTGGTTGTCCACTCCATCGGGAAGCCGTTTTGGATGACCTCATTAAATGCTTCTTTGATTTGAGGTGCTAGGATACCTTCTTCCCATCTTAAATGTTCTGCTTGAAGATTGTCTTTGTCCCGAGCTTTACCCGTTGCTAGCTTTTTAATCCTTGTAAGATGTCTTTTGTCTCGAAAAGCTCTTCATTAGCCTTAATTGTGGGTGGCATTTCTTGCTCACTTTCCTGCTCAAATAACTGTTTTGAGTACTCCAAGCACTGTTCTGCTATCTTCAATCTCCTTTTTTCTTGCGAAAATCCCTCCAGAATCTTTTGGGTTCAAGTTTCCCTAGGTAAATCAGCTTTTTCCTCCTAGTTCTTATGTAATCTTATTTTTATGCCCTCACCATTTTCTCAGATTTTGTTGTTGTTTGCCTTTGATATGTCTGGTTCCTTTACTGATCTCTGTGCTGCCTTGCATTCTTCATCATCCATGCATTTTTCGGAAAGCTATTTTTTTGGTTTTAGCTCTCTTGCAAGATTTTAGCTCCTCTTGAATGTTGTGCATTAACCTCACTTTTAGTGTAATATGTTCCATTGTCATGCACTCTCTTACTTTCCCTTTCCTGCATTTTGTTATCCAAAGCTGCTTGAAGGATTGCTGATTTTCTTCTTTCAAGACGATGTTTCATTTGGATGTTGATTTGCTTTGGTTAACCCCAATGTGCTCATCCTACTGCTTGTTTCTTTGCAATTGGAGCTTCATAATGATTGGGTTGTGATCTGACCTAAGTTGCTTTCTTGTACCCTTCAAAATATGGTGTCATACACCCATCATGCTCATGAATTTTAGTGAAAATGATTATATCTTTGTCTTTTGCTATGGGTCTTAACCCGGCTCCTCTTCTCTAAGGGTAGCCTCTACAATTCTAGCATACCATAGTGAGATGCTCCCAAGCGGGCTATAATCCCTATTTGCTTCGGATTTGACAAGTTGTGATATAGGCTTTCCCGTTTTCTAGGTATTTCCATCTCCCTTCGATCCTTGCTGCCTTCACCTTTTCCCACTCCTTGTTCCTCTCTCCTAATTGGATAAATGTTAAGTCTTCATCAATATAATAGTGTGAGCCTCTCAACATGCCTCTGTTCCTTAGTATCCTTGTTATATCTTCAAAGTTCACCAGCGTGACTCAAATATGCCTACCTCTTCCTCCCTCTCTCCCCTTGCCCATTTTTCTTGCTTGTTTAATCTGACCCCTCCACTGTAATTGGTCTGAAAGGAAGTCCCTTGCTAAACTGCTTGTATCCTATTTTTCTCCATGGTCCTTCAGCCCTTTGATGATGATATTGGATGGTCTAACATAATGTTCTTTTTCTTCTATCATTTGATTCTTAACTTGCTTCTCTATCAACTCCTTTTGCTTGCCCATCAGTTCCTTTACTACTCATGCCCATGTCTTAGCCTCTTCCAACTTATTTCTTAGCTCGTTCTCTCTCGTTTCCATGCTGCAATCGCTTCTTGAACTTCTTGTATTTGTGTTGCATTAGTTGTTACCTACCCTAACCTGGTACTTATTGTAGTGTGAATGGTTTGTTTAAGGGCCTTCCATTCATGTTGTCCAACAATTGTAAGATTTTGAAGCTTTTCCACTTGCGCTTTGAGCATGTTGTTTTCTTCCAGCCTTTGCTTTGTGCTTAACACCTTTTCCATTTTAATATCTTTCATTTTTTCCCTTATCTTCACACTTGCTAGTCTTTCTTTCAAACTCATTAGTTCTTGCACATAGAGTTTTGATAACCAAATGAGTGGGGTCATTGTAAGGCTATAAGTTTTCTCACTTTCTTGGGTCTCCTCTTTGTGACTTTTGCCCTTGTTATGTGTTTTGTTTCCTATCCTGACTATTACAACATCTTGTATTTTTTTCCTTGATCCATCTGTGGCTCTTGCTGAGTTTTTTGTTTCAAAGTATGCACAGGCTATGTTACTATCAGCTTGCTTTCGTTTATTTGGTTGTGCCTCCTCTATTTGTAATCTTTGTTTATGCTTCTTTATAATCTCTGCTCTCGCCCATGCTTTCTGGCGCCTTAATATCACCCAGTATTGTTTTGCATTTAACTTATCATATCCTTTCTGGGTGCGTTGAAATGTGCTGTGATAATGAGTTGCTATTATGCGGGTGCCTTACCTTCAGCCGATATACAAATGTACGTGTTTTATTAGCCCCATATGTTTCAGCATTTTCTCTGATGATTATAGGGCTTGCTTGTGCAGATGCTTGAACCAACTGGTGTTCTGCTGTATCCTCTGCTGCATGTTTCCAGAAGGTTGGATCTGAGATTCCCTGATTTCTGTGTGTGCATATACAGGGTCCAACTAGTGTTCTGTTATACCCTCTAGTGTTATAGGCTATAGCTATCTCTGACTAGACTATAATTCTAGGAATTAAGCCTTGGTGTTCTATAATCTTCCATTGTAGCGGTTGCTTCATCTCTAATGTGTTTCCCCAATGATAGAGCTTCTTCCAGTGGAGGGACTTTAAACCCTGTAAACCTCTGTACCTCTGTCTTGGCACCTTTCTGTCATGTCTCCTGCCAAAGTGTCTTTGAAACCCAACTCTTGTTCTTTAATATTCTCTGGCCTCTGAAACCCTAATAGCTTTCAATTAAAAAGTTCAATTTAAAGCCTTCTGGCTTTAATAATTTGAGACCTTGCGTGCCTTTTCCTTTTACGGAAGTGTATTTGACGGATATATTTGGAGGAGAACTTTTTTTTGGTTAATCTCGTGCGGGAGATATTTTTATGGATCATTATGGGCATGAAAGAATAATTTTGTTTGTTAATCAAAGATAGAGGATAATCTGCTAAGGTTATTATGAGGATGCAACATATCTCATTTAAAATTTCTGCTCTCTTTTTGTGTGGATGATATTTGTGCGTGTGGCACACCCTTCTTCCACCGCCTTTACTTTGTATAAATATTGTAGAATTCTCTGGGGAGAGCTCTTAGCTTCTGTGTTATACTACTCTTAGTTAGTTCTTTCAACAGCTGGTCGTTTCCCATTGAGAATTTTTATGGCCTTAGCATGTATTTTTCTGCAACATCAATACTATTCTAGCCTTTGAGGCTGTATGCATTTTGTATTCTTGAAGTATTTAATCAAGGTTTTATGGCTATAATCTCTATCCTTGGCCTGAAGTTTTATGTAGATAATCCAATCTTTGAGTTTTACTGTCAACTTTAGAATTCTTACCTCTGCATAGAGTTAATTATGCTTATTTGTACTGAACCCAAGGAATAATGTATGTTTTGTGTTCTTTCCTTTGGGAATGATAAAACATATGTTGGCTTATCATCCTTTCATGCTTTCAGTATTTGTCTCTCTCTCTCTCTCTCTCTCTCTCTCTCTCTCTTGCTCGCTCTCTCTCTTTCATGCCATGTTTTAGGTAGCGTCAGAATGGGGGAACCGGCCTGATTTGGAGGTTGCTCTGAATTAAAATGCCAGAGCTTCCCACCGTTTACTTTGATTGTGGGTGCATATTGTATATTCACAGCCGGACAATCAATAGTATTAACACTTAATACTACAGGACTTAAAACTATATTGCATATGGTTGAAGTTATGTTTCTAATTTTCTCTAGAAGTTATTCAAGTTAATGATGTTCTAAGCTTAAGAAGAAAGAATATATTGTTCTCCTACCTTCTTTTTCTGAACTTGCAGCAGAGTCTGCTATATTGGTTTGTTCTTCATCATCATAAGTAAGTCTCTCTTTGAACATAGATTTCAGACCTCTAATTGGTGTTAATTGTGCAATCCGAACAGCTTAAGATCCATTCTAAAGAATGGATTAACTTCACATATAGTATAATGTATTGCCTGACATCTTTCATCCATAGATTTTCATGGCAAGTATTTGTTTTTGATAGCAAAATAAGGTAAATATTTTTGTAATTTCATCTTTTCTCAGTTTCTAGTCTTAAAATAAATCCGGATCCAAGATAAAGGGATTATTTTTTAACCAATCTAATGAATATAATCTCATAAGTTATACTAGGTATACGTATTTGAGAGTTTGTTTTTAGTAACTCTATTATTGCATAGAAACAATGGTGGTAACATTCTCAATCTAATGAATATAATCTCATAAGCTATGCTAGGTATACCGTATACGTATTTGAGAGTTTTTTTTTTTAATAACTCTAACATTGCGTAGAAACAATGGTGGTAACATTCTCAAAATAATGTTGAATGGGATGAGCTCAAGTAATAAAAGGATGGGGGCTTTCAAAGTGGATCCCTAGGTTCAAATCCCCAAGAGATACGATAAAGTGTTGAAATTGGATAAAATGCTATGCTCAACTGGCTGGACAAAGCTAGGTGCAAGTCTTGAGTGAATTTGATGGAAGAGATACCTCTCAATCATGGCAACAAAGCCGAATGGACAAAGATGGGTGCATGTGTCTAGTGAATTTGATGGAAGAGATACCCTTCAATCATGGCAACAAAGCTCAAGATTACCACATAAGGGGAATTTACTAACTAAAAAAGCAAAAAGGAAAAAGAAAAAAGAAAAAAGAAAAAAAAGAAAACATTCCCAAAAGGCATGAGAAAATTACAGTCAGCTTGCTTATGTGATAATAAATTTGGCTTGAAAAGAATGAGCACAAACTCAATATATCCTTTGACTTGATCATCTACAGTGACAGATAAGAACTATTTTTTCTGAGATGCTTGAATGTAAATCCCATTGAGTACGGGGTATGTTTCTGTAATGCTTTGCTGGCTTTGATCATGTAAACATACTGAAGCTCAACTTTGACTGTCATATCACAGCAAGAGTTTGTAAACGATCTTTGGTGTGGATGCTTTAAAGAAAGAAACTTCTGTTCCAATACATGAAATCAGAATACATTTACAGTCACTATTTAATTTCAAATTCTTGAGATGAAAAGTTACTTGCAAGCAGAAACTATCAGGAAGGATATATTTGCGTTGAAACGGAATGAACCAAATCTCTGTTCATGTTTAATAATGGTAGACATTCGATACATTATCTATTATATTTCTGAAATCTCTGTGCCATGTTATTTCTTGACCTTCTCTTATCTTATGCAGTCTGGAGTTCAGCTTGTTCAGGGTGTTGTTAAAGATGTCCAATCTCAGAAGATTGTTCTAAATGATGGTACTGAAGTTCCTTATGGTCTGCTAGTCTGGTCTACAGGTGTTGGGCCTTCTCCTTTCATAAGTTCATTAAAATTTCCAAAGTCACCCGGGGGAAGGTATTTTCATGTTTTCATAAATTGGTTTCTGATTCCAGTTACTATGAATTTTCCTAAAACCAACAGTAGAAAACATACTTGAAAAATAAGGATAATAGCTTTTATTATGTTGACCAAAATAGATTTTCATCCCCTCTTAGTATTTTGTATGGTGTTTTTCTCTGTGGCTAATTTTATGCATCTTGTTGTGAATGGCATGTTTTCTGTAACAGGATTGGTGTTGATGATTGGTTACGTGTTCCTTCAGCAGAAGACGTTTATGCTGTAGGGGATTGCTGCGGTTTTCTTGAAAGTACAAATAGGCCCACTCTCCCAGCTTTGGCTCAGGTAAGGTTGACTGATTATGGCAGTCAATCATTTACCACATTGATTAAATATAGAATGAAGACTCAAGAGGGATCCATTTAAAACTAAGCCTACAATACAGGGTGCTAAAGGCCTTATTTCTCCTTAGTTTTTGCTTCTGTATGAAACCAGGAAACTTACAGTTTTTATAAACAGAAACTATAAGAGACCTGAGGCTTCCACAGTCCATGAAAATAAAAGAGAAATACTTTTGGAAGAAACCTGTGTAAATTGATTACATCATTGATGTTTTGGATCAAACTTTGTGATTTATCACCAGGATGGGGTTGTGATGTGATTATGGGCATAGAGATCCTTCTATAGATGAATCACATAATAAGAATGTGTCATCTCTAAGAAAACATCAGTATTTATAAACACACTATAAGAGACTTGAGGAGGCTCCCACAGTCCATAAAAATAAAAGAGAAATTCTTTTGGGAAAAACCGTGTAAATTGATCACATCATTGATGTTTTGGATCACGTTGTGATTCATCATTAGGATGGGGTTGTGATTTGACTATGGACATTGAACTCCTGCTATAGATAACTCACATAATACAAAGGTGTCATCTCTAGGAAAACATAAAATATTAATTTTATAATTTTTTTATAGACCCAATTGTTCAAAAGTGGAAAACTAGTCATTAGGCTAAGTATTTAAGAAAATTAGGCGTTAAGAGCTAGTTGTACCCTTATTCATTTCATCATGTCTACAAATTAAAAATATTTAATTAACTTAACTCATGCATCATACATCATGCATTTTCTAGGGACCACAATCTAGCTTGAGAATTATTGATTTCCAAGCTTGACTAAGATCTAGATCATCATCCCAATTAAGATTGTCAGGATGTTGCCCGATTTTGATTGCTTCCCTCAATTTTCTCTAGTAGAAGTGGCCTTCCTTGGAAATGATCCCCACACTATATGGTGTTTGGAACCAAAACAGTGTGGAAATCGTTGGCAAGGAAGACCACCTCTACAAGAGTAAGTTGAGGGAAGCAATTAGAATAGGGAAGCATGCCAACAATCTTGATCAGGATAATGGTCTAGATCCAAGTAAAGGTTGGAAACCAATAATTCTCAAGCTAAGTGATATTTCTGGTCCCTAGGAAATGCATGATATATGATGCACGGGTAAATTTAATTTCTGATTTTTAATTTTTAGACATTATGAAATTAATAAGGTTTCAACTAGCTCCTAACTGCCATTTCCATTTAATACTTAGCCTAATGACTAGTTTGCCACTTATTAATTAATAGATCTATAAATTAATTTTTCTTAATTAGTTAATCAATTAAACTCAATGCTTACCTAGAGATGACACCTTTGTCTAATGTTAAGAGTTAGCTATACTAGCAATTGCACATGAGTTGTAAATTACGCCGGAAGAGATGTCAATTTAGAGCTTGTTTGTAATTTCATTTTCGTGTGATAGTTTAATAGTATATGTGTCAACATTATTGTGTATTTATGTTGCATTGGAGGCAAATGCAGATCATGCACACTTTATTGGAAAGAGTTCAATGTCATGAAATCTGATGGACATGGTGGACAATACATGTTATTGTACGAAGTCAACAGCATGGTCTGCATTGATGTTTGGTTAGAAGAACATAAGTTGCAGCATTTTGAAGATCCAACTCAAAAATATTTGTAACTAATAGTGTCTCCCTGTTCTTATGTGCTCTCTAGGCACCAAGCAAACACAACAACATAACCATTAACCACCATGTGTAATGTTCCCTTTCCCTCGTCCAAGGCCTGAGGGCCAGTGCGGGTCCTAACCCTAGTCATGCCCAAGGGGTTACGGACGCTATGAGCTATTGGGTATGAATATCTAGTCCAGTTGTTATTATTTTCCATTGACAGGGTTATAAAGTGCTTTCGAAAGGACTAGATGTTATGTTTTATCGTTGGGAGGGGCCACTTAACTCCTAATGTTCTAATTTTGCGTTGGGGTCACCTTTTTGGGCCATGGCGACCTGAAGGGGAAAAAATAACTTTAAGTTACTTTATTATTTGGGTCTTCTCTAGGAGAAAGTGCGACTTGGGGGTTTTAAGGTTTCCTTGGCGCGGGAAAAGTTATAAAAGGAGAAGAGGGGTGAAAGGAAATTCATTCATGCATACACTTATATTTCTTTTCATGTGCAACTGCTGTTTGCAACTATTTAGCTTGTGGAGTAAGATCCCACGGGAACCCTGGCTTCGGTGGTGAGAGATCCATCCCTAGCTAGCAGGACATTCTTTGGTAGTGAGAGATCTACCCTGGCTTGTCATTTGGAGCTGTTTTCAGGGCCGATTCACAAAGATATTTTCAGGGTTTTCAGAGATAGGGTTTTGAGGGTTTTTGTGGAGATAATCAATTGGTTTTCGGATCAGACCTATGGCAGCAACAAAGGAAGGATTTGGCATCATTTTCAGAGGATTTCACAAGGGTTTTTGGCCATCTACCAAAAAGGGTGACTTGTTTGGGAGATTGCAGCCCTATTTTGGAGGGTTTCCAGTTGGCCGTTTTCAGATCTGAAGGTTGAAAAATCATCTTCTATATTTGTATATGTTATTTCCCAAGTTTCATAATTTTTACACTTGTATTCGGGAAGATATGAATTTTAGAAGTTTTCCAGCTGTTTAGGGCACGCTTTAATTTTCTGGCTGAGTTGTATTGACTGAAAAATTCCAAAAATGTTTTCCTTGTGTTCTTTATATTATTATCTAGCTCTCGTTAAATTTTCAAGTGATTTGAGTGGATATTTTGGGAGTTATTCGTATTTTACTGTTCGCTGCCCTAGCTGTAATTTTCTGCAAAAAAACCAGATTTCTGTTTGGCTGCGTTTTGTCTATCTTTTGCATATTTTACAGTGGTATTCTATAATGGATATTTCACCATGCAGGCATAATAATCAATTATAAACATAATGCTATAATAGGCACTCTTGCCATTGAACTATTTATAGCCCTCATCCACCAAATCTGCATGGCTGCATGCCTATTAAAACAAAAATGAAACAGACACAGTCAGGATATATTCCAAATAACTTCATTACTTCAAAGAGTCTGATAACATCCTTGCAAAATCTATTTTTTGCATATCCTATAAGCATGGTATTCCACGAGACCACATGTCTTAGAAGCATTTTGTTGAAAAGTTCACATGCTTCCACATTTTGCAGACATATCTGTCAGGGCACCTGCAACTCCAACATCTCCAGCATGCGTTGGTGGATGTTGACACGCTGTTTCAAATTTTCTATTTTGGCACAGTTCGGTAGTATGCTACTAAAGGTGAACCTATGAGGGTGGACACCCTGTTGGCTACATTCGGAGAAACAGCATAAATGCATAGGTTGGGGGAATGCTAGCAAAGGTGAATTGATCAGATTGTACACGTGTTGGTTGAACTTGTAACTACAGCAAATAAAAAATTATTGCAACCCATTTTGTGCATATCCTGCAATCATTGCAGTCTGTGAGACCTTATTTCTTTCGGGCATTTTTTCCAACAGTTCACATGCCCTGTTTCTTACAAATAATTCCTTCAGATGGATTTTTGGGTGTGAAATGTATTGCGATTGCAATCATCTTGATTTTCCTAAGTTATTGTTGCATAATTTTGATTTCCAACTAATCTTTTTCCCAATGGTTATATCTGTCTATAGAAGTCATCTTTGGTATCTCAAAATTTTAGATCGAGTTTGGATTGATTCTTGGGTTTGGGTTCGTGGGATGGCTCTTCCCATTCTTTTTGCCTTTTTAGGCTTTTTGTATTTTCTTTGTACTGTCCTTTCTCGGGAACCTTTTGGTTCTCTTGCTTTGTATTCACGCTTGTAGGCCTTTTCAGTCCCATTGACCTACCTTTGTGGTCATTCGTTGGACATTAATATATTTATCTTATCTTATCTTCTATGTAAACCAGTTGCTAGATTCCCCTATTCAGTTAATGAAGAATTATTTTTTTAGGCAGTGATCTCACAGAGGGGGTTTCCCAGAATTTCCTTGGTAGGAAATGCTGGAGTAGTGAGTGCATTCTTGGAAAGGGTTTCCCTAAGTTTAAATTTTGTTTTAATCTAATATTTCATCGTTGCTACACATTTTAAGAGCATTAGCTTCCATTTATAAATGTGATTCCCACAGGAAACATTCTTCACTTCTGTCATGTAGTCATAAATCTCTAAAATAAGTTTGCAAACTTTCAGGTCCCCCTCTAGTAGCCTCTGATGAAAATATTCTTCATAAGCAGTACCTGCTGATATTTTATTGGGAAGATTCAATATTTGTTTTTTTTCCTAATGAAGAATTATTCTTGTGACCACCTGCAGAGTAAAAATTAGAGTGGCGTCCCCCTCCATGGGACCATTACTTAAGTTTGGTTTCATTTTCTTCCATGTCAGCCAATTACTAAATAAAATATTTCCCTAAAGTTTCTCAGCAGGTACAGCTGAGTAAATTCAGGAGTTTTTTGCAATTAAATCATCCTGTGGATATCATTTTGCAGCTTTGCTATGCATTTTTAATAGTAGAAGCCCGTTATGAATTTTCTCCCTTGGAACAATTCTTCAGTGCTGCTAAAAACTTTCTCTCTCAAACGGCACCTGGAAATTTTGTTCTGAAACAGTAGATGTTCCGATTATTTTGGCCCTTGGGGATGAATTCCAACCTGTACATGTCTTTAATGAGTAATGTTATATAAGACCTCCTGCAGCTTAAATGTTAGAGCAGTACCCTTCTCGATGAGACCCCGCTATCACACTTGTACCATGTTAACATAGTGAATGTTCTATTTCCAAGTATGCACTGTTGTAATCTAGACTGCACTGAAACGTCCAGTACCGGCCCGTACCAGGTCTGAAATGTACCTGGTATGGAAACCGGTACTGGTACTCTTTGGGTAATCTGTGGGCATGTACCCACAAGCCCTGGGTACGTTCCGGGTACAGAAAACCGTACCTGGGAGGTACCCAGGGCCTGTGGGTATGTACCCACACAATTTTTTTTTTTAAAGTGCAAAAAAATAAATAAAACTTGAGGGCTTTCACTGGAATTGAACTTTGGAAAGCTCATGTGCGATTCAATATTGCCAATAGGCTCCCAAGGGTCAAGAGAGATGAAAAGGACTTCATTTGGTTGACTTACTATTTGGGGGCTTTCTTGTTGCTCCTCAAGGGTTCTTTATTCTTCAGTCAATTTGGAAGGCATGGGAACAAGTGAAGCACTTGGAGTTTGGGAAGCCTATCTTCTCTTCCTTTGACACTAGGTGCCAAGCCTACAAATCAATTTGGTGGAATCTGAAATATAATGACAAGATCCTTGCCTTGACAAGAGGCTGCTCTGCCCTCCTTTGGTTTGAGAAAGGAATTAAAATGTTTCATGACTTGTACAGATTTGGGAAGTGGATGGAATGGACAGACCTTAAAGCTTTCTATAAGCTTCCTCAATCTCAGTTCAGAATGTATACAATGCTCAGAAATGCTTTCACAGCTCCCTCTACTGGACTAATTATGGAGGATGAGAATGGGAGAATGGCTTTTGGGATACTATGAGGTGGCTCAAAGGCCCCCCTCTCCAAGAGGCTACCTCCAAACAACTCTATGAAAAGATCGTGTTCTCCTCAAACCTTTCGCTGGGCCTTAACAATAAGTGGAATGTTTGTGAGCCCATTAGTAGATGGACGCATAGATTTAATGTTTTGTGGTCTTCTTGTATTCAGTCAAAGAAATCTTGCTTTAGATGGCTTCTAATTCATAATAATCTTGATGTTGGCTTCTAATATTTTATAGGTTGCTGAGACTATAAGCTTGTTGTTTTCTTTAAATTTTAATATATATTTATATTTTTTAATTTTCAAAAATATATTGTACGAACGTACCTGCAGAGTATCGTACCCGGGGGTTTTAAAAAAATTGTCATTTCAGCATACCGAACCCATACCCGTATCCTGGCAGTCTAGGTTGTAATTGTATGTTTCAGAATATTTGTGCGTCTTTTCTAATTTATATACCAATTTCTGTCAGAATTTAACCATAGTCTGATGTGACAACTGAAACCCATAAGTTTTCTCAAATTTGTGGTGTGGACTGTTCTATTCTTTAGGAACCTATGAATAATTTGCAAACAGGGAAAATATCACTCTGAATCAATTTATTTTAGAAATCATCAGTCCGACTCATATTGGCAGCTAATAATAAACATATAAATGTGATGGATGACTGTCAATTAGGATCTCATCCTGAGATCAACAATGGATTCAATTTACAAAGTCAGTTTTGGGGTAGAGATGAACAACTTATCAAAGTCGAACGCTGGGCCAGAAGTTTCTTTAACAAGGGCTTTTGATACTGCGAATAGTATGGTTTTATGGCATTATCTTGACATTGCTTGGAAATTAAATACATATTTCAATATTGGGTCGGAGGCCATCATGAAGGAGAGAGTCAATACTGTCTTCAAGATCATTCAAAGTAGAAGGCAAGAGATTTCTGCTCAAAACAGAGACGGAAGGAAATACTCACATCCATGCTATTGGCAAATGAGAACTCTGCATAAGTAATAAGTCAGCTCTTTTCTTTCGCTGCCATTACTAACAACTGTGTTTCTTTTCTATTTGCCGGCTTCCAAACTACTTACATTAAAAACCAGATATACTGTCTTGCTTTATTCATTTGGCAAAATGAGATGAAACCGCGTTAATGATATGTGAGATGCCCATACGTAAGACAGAAAAAAATGTGCTACCACGAAGATGATGTCACACCTTGAAATCCTGCTGAGAAAAATCTGCTGGGAAACTAACGTGTCGGTAAAGTTGTTGGGAAAATGAAGAGCCACAGGAAAACGGACGTTTTCCAGAAAAGACACTCAAATGTTTATAATCACATCACAGCCCCATCCCGATGATGGATCATGAGTGTGATACGAAATATCGATGATGTAATCAATTTACA
Source organism: Taxus chinensis (assembly GCA_019776745.2). Taxonomy (NCBI): domain Eukaryota; kingdom Viridiplantae; phylum Streptophyta; class Pinopsida; order Cupressales; family Taxaceae; genus Taxus; species Taxus chinensis. The sequence goes on along the minus strand of CM034153.1, from coordinate 281,667,245 downwards.
CAGGTTTTTTCTTTAAGTATCTCTTTTAAACACACTATAGTTTTAATCTACCTCTGCATAGTGGACATGGTATAAGAAAATTTTGATAGTGCCAAACTTCTCTAGTTGATGCTTATACAACATATCCCTGGCCTCCCGGCAGGAGCAGTTTGTATATATTCCCATTTATCTGGGTGCAGATCACAAAGTTAAGATTAAAGTCATGAAGTATGATCCAAATGTCAATGATGTAATCAATTCACACACGTTTTTTTCCGAAGTATTTCTCTTTTAAACACACTATAGGTTTAATCTACCTCTGCACAGTGCTAATGGTTTTTTGACATGATATAAGAAAAAATTAATAGCGACAAAGTTCTCTCGTTGCTCCTCCTGAAAAATATCCTAGCCTCCCAGCAGGAACAGTTTGTATTTGCCGCCATTTTTCTGGGTGTAGATCACAAAATTAACTACATCATTAATGTTTTGGATCACATTCTATGATTCATCATGAGGATGGGGTTGTGACGTGATTACAGAAGCTCCTTCTTTAGATAACTTACATAATAGTAAGGTGTCATTTCTAGGAAAACATTAAATTTTAATCATATTTTTAAAAAATATGTAGACCGAGTAGTTGATAAGTTGCAACTGGTTGTTAGGCTAAGTATTTAAGGAAATTAGCTGTTAAGAGCTAGTTGAATTCTTATTAATTTCATCATGTCTACAAATTAAAAATAATTAATTAAATTAACCCATGCATCATACATCATGCATTTTCTAGGGACCACAATAAGGCTTGAGAATTGTTGATTTCCAAGCTTGACAAAGACTCTACTTCATCAGATCAGTCAGCATGAAGAAGGAAAATAATACACGGAGGTTCTGTCTTTATAGTAACAGGACCGCTGCTCTATGCAGAGCGGCGGTTACAGAACCGCCACCCAACCAGGGCGGTGGTCCTAGGACCACCGGTTTGCATTGGGTGGTGGTCCTGGCTCTTTCAGACAGAAAATAAAAAATATGAAACGAACAACCTCATAATTTGAAAGGTTGTCCGTGTCTCTTCTCCTCCATGACCTTTCCCATTCTCCAGTGCATGGGAGGACATGAGAAAGGCTATAAATACATGTTTGTAGAAGAGAATAAGATCATCGAAGCATGAAAGCAAGTGAGAAAGAAGTTCTTAGTGCTGGAATTGTGTTTTGTAGAAGAAAGGAGTGTTGAGACAGAGCAAGCAAGTAATTGGGAGGAAGTGTGAGATATTATCTACTTCTCTTTCATACTTATTGTAAATTCTGTACTTATTGTTTTGAATTGGCCAATAAAAGTGGGAAGAAAGAGCAATTTCCCTTCCCGACTGGTTTTTCCTCCTCTGGAGGTTTCCAGGATAAAACTTGTTGGTGTTTATGAGTTTATATTCTTTCCTTTCCTACAATTGTGGATTCTAAGCATAAGAAAATTCATTCACTAGCTATCTCTGTCATTTTCTAATAGAAAGTAGAACAACAACGTTAATTTGTGATTCTGTGGATAATTCCAAAGTTGAAGAGTTTACAGATCATTTTGGTATCAGAGCTAACAAGTATCCAGGACTGTGGTATTCATTCTTGGATTTGTATGACAGTGACGAGATCTAAAGGCGAAGAGGCTTTACCTTGTGATCCAGAAATTTCTACAAAGAAGTGGAAACAGAGAATTCAGGGACAAATGGAGGAAGAGAACTTGGTCCGTAGAATCGAGATGCTGGAGACCATGATGGATAGGATGTTTAGAAGGCAAGAAGAACTTGCAGATTTGCAGAAGACAACTTCTGTCAAGCAAGACTCCATGGACTCAGTGGTTCGAGGCTTAGCTGAAAAGTTTGGCATAGGGAAGAGCCACCATGAGGAAGATTATGGGGAAGAGCATGAAGAAGAGACTTCAAACGCAAGAGAAAAGGTAAAATCTGATCATACTCCTTTTAAAGTTGAGACGAAAGTTGAGATTAAAAGCTTTGAAGGACAAGTAGATGCAGAGTTCCTTGATAAATGGTTAAAATAGTTAGAAGTCTACTTTAGCATCCAAAATGTCACTGAGGCACAGAGGATCACCTTTGCACATCTCAAAATGGAGGGACACACTCTGGTTTGGTGGGAAACCCATCTAACCACTTGTGAAAAGAAGAAGCGTCCTATTGTGAAATCTTGGCAAGAATTTAAAGAATTACTTAGAGCTAACTTCTATCCTATTGGCCACAAGACTGACCAAATGATTAAATGGCAGTATTTTAGACAAGGCAGTGGTCAAAGTGTGCAGGACTATACTACGGAGTTTCGGAGGCAGGCCATGTTGCTAAACATGGACTTGGAGGATGAGGATATTCTGACTAAGTACTTGGGAGGACTTCACACTCACCTTCAAAGAAAATTCATCTCCACAAAGCCCAAAGATCTCAACAAGGCATGTGTGCAGGCATACTACATAGATGATGAAAAGAAGCAAGGAGAAGCAGAGCCAAGGGAAAAGCAGTTGACAAATCAGCAGAAAAAAGAGTATGGGCAAACAAGTAACAAGGGTAAGTGGAAAGGGAAAGGTAAACAAGCTGCCACTACTTTAAATACTTGTAAAGATCCCAAGAATTTTTGCAAGAACTGTGATATCAATGGTCATACTGACGCTACATGTTGGAAGTTGCATCCGGAGTTACATCCGAAGAACCAAACCAAGGACTCAAAGAAGTCCATGACAGCTATAAAAACAGAAGGGGAGGTGGAAATCGAAGATGACTCTGATGTAGATGAAAGGCTTGGATGCACGGCCACCAACATGGACAACCAGGAAGAGGAGATGAGTAGACTATTCCAGATCAAAATCCAGATCAAGAGAACTAAGGTAAATGCTTTGGTTGATACCGGTTCTCAGTCTAACTTGATTTCTGAAGCAGTTGTAAAGAAGCTTGGTCTTGAGACTTACGAGCATCCACACCCTTATCCTTTGGGTTGGGTGAAGAAGGGTGTTGAAATTCAGGTAACAAGAAGATGTAAGGTCAAGTTTGGGATAAATTCCCAGTATATTGATGTTTTGGAAGCTGACGTTATTCCACTTGATGCTTTTGATGTTGTATTCGGGAGTCCTTACTTGTATATTAGGGATGCTATATTTATGAGAAGGGAAAACCGGTACAGATGGGTCAAGGATGGGATCAGCTACAACATCCGGGCACACCAGCGTAAGACACAGGTTACTATGGTGAGTGCTAACCAAGCAAAATGACTTATTCAGGAAAATCATAATCAGTTTTGTTTACTTTTGTTAAAGGATAAACAAGATGGGGTAGAAGTTTCAGAGATTTCTAACCAGGGAAAGCATGATTTGGATAGTATTATTCAGTCTTTTCAGGAAGTATTTCAGGCTCCCAGTGGGTTACCACCAAAACGGGAAGTAGAGCATGAGATTCAGCTATTGCCAGAGTCCCCTCTACCAAACATCGGGTTGTATAGGCAATCCTTGCTTGAGAGTACTGAAGTAAAGAAACAACTCCAGGAACTACTAGACCAAGGGGTGATACGTCCGAGCACCTCACCATGTGGTTCACCTATTGTGATGGTGCCAAAGAAGGATGGTTCTTGGAGAATGTGCATCGACTACCGCGCTTTGAACAAGATCACCATAAAGAACAAATATCCACTTCCCCGCATAGATGATCTCTTGGACCAGCTTCAACATGCCAAATTCTTCACGAAGTTGGATCTCAAGTCAGGTTATCACCAAGTCAGAATGAAGGAGGAGGATATATGGAAGACTGCCTTCAAGACAAAACAAGGTTTGTATGAATGGTTAGTACTTCCTTTTGGGTTATGCAATGCACCCACTACATTTATGAGATTGATGAATGATGTATTGCGGGATTTCATAGATTCATGTGTCATTGTATATCTAGATGATATCTTGATTTTTAGTGCCACATGGGAAGAACATCTAACTCATTTACAACAAGTCTTGCAAGTTCTCAGGGAGAAACAACTGCTTTGTAATATGAAGAAATGTGAATTTTCCAAACAGTCACTTGTCTATCTTGGGCACGTGGTTGGAGGAGGAGAGCTACGAGTGGATCCAAAGAAGGTGGAAGCCATCACTAATTGGCCAACACCAACAGGAGCCACAAAGACTAGGAGTTTTGTGGGAGCAGTACAGTACATGCGGAAGTTCATTCTAGGCTTCTCCAATTGCAGCACCTCTACACATAGTGGCCGCAAAGAGTAAGGGTTTTGACTGGGGTAAGGAACAAGACAAATCCTTTGAGTTATTGAAATACAAGATTAGTCATGCTCCAGTACTTGCTCTTCCTAATTTGCAGCAGCCTTTTGAAGTAGAGACAGATGCCAGTGATTACGCTATGGGCACAGTGTTGCTTCAAGGAGGTAAACCCGTATGCTATCATTCTGAAACTTTCACTTCAGCAGTTAAAGGATATTCAGTATATGATAAGGAAATGTATGCACTAGTTCAAGCAATTAAAAAATGGAAGCATTATTTGTTGGGTAAAGAAACTATTGTGCACACTGACCACAAACCTCTCCAGTATTTGCAAGCACAGTCTAAATTGCAGCAGGCAAGGCACTACAAATGGATGGGGTTCCTTCAGCAGTTCCATCTGGTGATCAAATACAAGAAGGGTAGTACAAATTTGGTGGCAGACATGTTGTCTAGGCCACCCACATAGGAGAAGTTTTCCTGTTTGGCCACTATCTCTCAGATCGATCCCTTCACGAAGGAAGCTTACAGAGAGGCATATGCCCAGGACAGAGACTTTGGGGTGACATTTCAGCAGTTGCAGTCCCAAGGGACTGAAAGGACAGGGATTGAAGATTGTTATCTCAAGGACGGGCTGCTCTACCGATGGGGGAAGCTTTGCGTGCCTAAAGAAGAAAGACTTCTATTGATGAGGGAAGCACATACCTCGAAAGTAGTGGGACATTTTGGTGTTGGTAAGACCCTAGCCCACTTGCAAAGGTACGTGTATTGGCCCAATATGCAAGAAGAAGTATCAAAATTTATACGTGGATGTAAACTTTGTTGTACCAGCAAGCCTAAGACTAGGAAGGAGGGTTTGTATATGCCTTTTCCAGTACCTACTCATCCATGGGAGGACATTTCTATGGATTTTGTAGGAGGATTACCTATGTCTAAACATGGCCATGACTATCTCTATGTTGTTGTTGATAGATTCAGTAAGATGTGTATTCTTATGGCATGTAAAAAGACAATAAAAGCACATGAGGCAGCAGATCTTTTCTTTGCTAATGTATGGGTGCATTTTGGTTTGCCAAAGTCTATTGTTTCTGACAGGGATTCCAGGTTCTTGGGGAAGTTTTGGACTACTTTGTGGGACAAGATGGATACCAGGTTACAGAGGAGCACAACTTTCCATCCACAGACAGATGGACAGATAGAGGTGGTGAACAGGACTTTGGTACAGTTGATCAGAGGGTATAACAACAAATACCCAAGGACTTGGGATGAGTCCTTAGCCTACATTCAACATTCCTATAACCGGGCAGTACACACATCCACTATGAAGTCACCGTTTGAAGCATGCTTGGGATATCTACCTACAAATCCACTGGACATAGCAGTTGGGCAGCAGGATGAGGAGGAGACATGAGACACAAAGGTGACTAGAGAAAACAAATTCATTGAGAGGATCTGGAAAATCCATCTCAAAGTCAAAGAACAACTAGAGAAATCTCAAGCCAAGTACAAAGCTAGGCACGATCAACATAGGAGGGAACATAAGCTTCATGTTGGAGATAGAGTTTGGCTTTACTTGAGCAATGAGAGACTACAAGGTCAAGCACGGAAGCTCAAGCCACTACGATATGGGCCCTTCACCATATTGGAGCAGGTTGGAGAAAATGCCTTTCGACTTGATTTACCATCATTTATGAGGATGTACTTTGTAGTAAACTGTGAGAATTTGCACCTATATGAGCCATCCATGCTAGATGAAGATGAAGGACTACAGTTGCTACCTTCCATTGAGGATTGCATCTTGGACTCATGAGGCGAATTGGAGGAGGATGTAGTGCTACAGCAGAAGGTCAGAGAGACTAGGAGAGGTCCGCAGGAGTCTTGGCAGATTGGACTGAAAGGAAAGACACCAAGGTAGGCCCGGGTGGTACTCGAAGGAGCAAGTGAGGGAATTATTTCCTCATCTACTCCCCCACTAAGCTTTTGTGGGACCAAAAGCCTCCTAAGCAGGGGAGGTGTGATCCATAGGGATCCAAAATGACTCTACTTCATCAGATCAGTCAGCACGAAGAAGGAAAATAAATACACAGAGGTTTTGTCTTTTATAGTAACAGGACCACCACTCTGTGCAGAGCGGCGGTTACAGAACCACTCGCCCAACCAGGGTGGCGGTCCTAGGACCGCCGGTCTGCATTGGGCGGCGGTCCTGGCTCTTTCAGATAGAAAATAAAAATATGAAACGAACAACCTCAAAATTTGAAAGGTTGTTCATGTCTCTTCTCCTCCATGACCTTTCCCATTCTCCAGTGCATGGGAGGACATGAGAAAGGCTATAAATACATGTTTGTAGAAGAGAATAAGATCATCGAAGCATGAAAGCAAGTGAGCAAGAAGTTCTTAGTGCTGGAATTGTGTTTTGTAGAAGAAAGGAGTGTTGAGACAGAGCAAGCAAGTAATTGGGAGGAAGTGTGAGATATTATCTACTTCTCTTTCATACTTATTGTAAATTTTGTACTTATTGTTTTGAATTGGCCAATAAAAGCGGGAAGAAAGAGCAATTTCCCTTCCCGACTGGTTTTTCCTCCTCTGGAGGTTTCCAGGATAAAACTTGTTGGTGTTTATGAGTTTATATTCTTTCCTTTCCTGCAATTGTGGATTCTAAGCATAAGCAAAATTCATTCACTAGCTATCTCTGTCATTTTCTAATAGAAAGTAGAACAACAACGTTTAATTTGTGATTCTGTGGATAATTCCATTTATTTTTTAGACGATATGGACTCCTAATAAGCTTTTAACTAGCTCGAGTAATGTCCAGGTAATCAGTGAATATGTCTAGCTTAATTACTAGATTGCCACATTATTAAATAGACATGTGATCTATACTTGAAGGTAAACTAAACATTGTTATAGCTTACATACAGATGACAGCTATGATGATTAGTTTTTATAGACTTATTTATATCAGGAGCTCTACGTCTATAATCACATCACAGTCCCATCACCGAGTTTAAGTGAATATGATGTTTTGTCTTTACTGGTTGATGGACTTTTCTATCTTTTCATGAACTTAGTCATTTTCCTTTATGTGATCCTAACTATAAACTTTGAGTTCATTTAAATCTTGAATTGTTCATGAGCATTTACCAGCAGAGTCACTATAGTTTTGTTGTACCTCTGCACTGTGGAACATGCTTTAATTTATCGTAGGCAAATGTTATAAGAACCCTTAATTTATTTTACAGTGAATCGTAAGTTCTCTAGTTGCTGCCTCTATCAACATCATGCTTTTGTTTCCGAGTCTAAGAGCAGTTTGTATTTGTTGCTATTTTTTAGGTGCTGATTAGAGTTGCAAATTAGAAGATTTTTTTTAGTTACCTGACTGCAATCAACTCATGGTCGCTACTGTTGATTTTAAAATGGTGTATCCCTCGTTCTTAAATGCACACTATGGATGTTTAGTCTACCTCATTTACAGTGTATATGCAATTTCTAAAACGGTATTAAATGGGAAAACATGGTATATTGACAGTACCATTTAGTATCTCTATGAGTTGCTGCTTCTAGATAATATATTACTTTATATTCCCATTTTCTAGGAGAGGTTTGTATTACCTGACATATAGCTCGAGATGCAGGACTTTTAAAAAAAGTTCAATGGACTGGACTTGTGCATTGGAAATGTGATCAAAAAAGTTGAAGATAAGGGTGCAACTTACACGTAGATTCCAAAAGTATTACCTTTGATGGGTGACACTAGCATTGTGGAACATGGTTTGTGGACATGGTCCATACACCCATTAATAGTTACAACAATTCGTCTTGGTCACTGTCGTAAACAATAATTCCTGGCACAATACCAGCCTTGTGCAGTTGTGTAATTGTTGCAATTGAATCTGAGCCTTTAGATTAAAAAATTGTGATTTAAGTTCTACGGTACCAATTTGTAGGTGCTAAAATTTATGCACTTTATGGGCTGAATTTTTCGTATTTAAGATCATTGCATTATGGTCTGGAAGACCTGCGATAATACATAGCCTTATCGAACTATCTACTACCCATGGTAACCCTGGACTTGATTACGAGTCATAGAACTTGATATTTGTCACTTTAATAAGTAAGTGTACTATTCTGAAGATCGAAGGCGTTTGCACTTTAGCTAAGCAAATTTATGGATCTAAGCGAGGTGTCCATGGTCTGGGGAAAAATCACCCAGGGAGTACGATCTGTGTATAACTTATGGGTTGTCATTGATTCTCTGTGAAACTGGGTACTCTTCGGGCCATTGCACGTGCAACAAGACTTGATCCTTAAAGTGGGCTCATTCCAAGCCATTACAACTTCACCAATGAACCAAGGGGCCTTCAATTAAGATCATCCTAGTTTTCATCTTTGTAAGGATTGAAGCTTGCATACTCTCTCTGAATACAAATGGTTCATTTTTCCCTTGTTAAGCTTTTATAACTTATTTCAGTTGCTAAGGTGATTAAATATCCTGCACTATGGGTACGTTATGGATTCTATTTCTACATTTCAAGCAGTGTGTTGAATCCTATCAAATATTTTATGATAACCTGATCTTTTGCAATTCACTATGTTCCTGCTGGCGCAGAACGCCATTGCCAAGTTCATTATCTGCGATATGAGCAGGTTATAATTTGAGATTTGTGCATTTTTTGCTTCAAGATTGATTTACCTTCGGACATCTACACCATTTTGTGTTCTTAGTTGCTTGTATACTAGGCAAATAAAAGATTAGTTTTAAGGGATTTATTTGCTCACCCAAATTAGTTTTTTCACAATCACAAACCAAGCTCATTTCTCTTTCTCTTCACCTTTATCCTTTGTCTTTCTTTTATAAAATATATTCGATTAGGATTAGAATTAAGAATCAAACTTGCAATCTAATTGTACAAAATTATATTTCATTTAGATTGAAAATAATGTTTATTGGTGATTGTAAAAATGAAAATAATCAGAATATGGAATGAAAAATAGATTAATTTAGTTGGAGAAAATCATGGTGAATATGATTATGTTGAAAACTGAATTTTCTAAATTTTACAAAATAAATTTATTTTGATTACAAACCTTTTTTCATTGTTGCTTTATGAAATAAAACAATCAACACATGTAATGAAAAATAAATTGAATTAGTTTGTGAAAAGTAGGTTGAATTAACTATGCAACCTGAATTTTTAAACTTTTACAAAGACGAATTTAATTAATTACAAATGTTGTTCATTGTTGATTTTAGACATGAAATGATTAGTGTATGCAATGACATGCTGATTGAATTAGTTGTAATTATCTGTTAAATCTGAAGTTACTAATTTTTTAAGGGGTAATTTACATATGACTTTATCTTATTTTTGCTTAGTTTCACCATATGTTATTTGATTGAAACAAAAAACACATCAACCACTAGGCTATTTTGGCATACCAAGATGTGGTGACATAGATGTTTGGGATATTTTTGTCTCCCTTAAGGAAAGATAGGGCATATTCTCGCCTTCCCTGAGTTGGTGTCGTAAACAACACATCAACAAACACAAACATGAAAAAGGAATTTTAAACGTAAACACAAAGATATTTGTGCTAACACTGCATCAATTAATCTATTCTTCACACCTCTCTTCTCCTTTGCTTCACGTGTTATTTTTCATCTTCTTTGGGTTTTCGTGGTGCTCAACAACATGAATGAATGAATGAAATGCCTATCAATCTTTGTAATTACAAACCGAGAGTGAAAGTATGGAAAAATTGGAGGTTTTCTAGAAAGAAACAAAATAGTGTTTAAGAAACTAGCTCGTGATGGGGGCAAGTAGAGGTTGCCATGGAATATCACATCGTCACATGGAAATGTGTTGAAATGAGGTTGACATATGCAGTTGGAGCCTTTTTAACGTTTGACATGAAGGTACTTGCAAGCAGTCTACATGAAGGGTGTATGGTCATTAACATCATGATGATAAGGTATGACATCATAAGTGCGATGCATAAGGAAAGTGCATCCACTAGGATTCATAGTTGTCACCCTTGACCTACTCATGTTGGCAAACGACTCTTCTCCCATCCTAAAGTGATCAAAATGCACCTATTCCCATCCATTATACATCAATGGTCACCAATGGTCATCCTGCATCCTCCTATGTGCCCCCCATATTCACATGAAGTGGTAAAAATAATGGTGTACTTTTCAAACTCTTGCCATGTAAAATTTCACTTGTGATTCAAGCCTGCAACCTCAATTTTGTAACTACAAAGTCTTACCAACTGCGTGTGTCATGAACACAAATGCATCTCATCAAAGTTTATAGTAGATATTGGAAAACAAATCACTTTTTGACTTTTTCACCAATGTGACACCTGATATATTTTCATTCTATGTCTGGTATATATGGGCATAAGTATGCTTTGTTGCAAAAGTAACTTCTTCCCTATACGTAGCTACATTTAATGTCTTTAACTTGTTATTTGAAATTTTTATGTCGAGATGCATTTTAAAATGACAATGGAGGGGTGGGGTGGTTGGCTATAATGTTCACGAGTAGGTTTACTTAAATAATTTTGATCTTAAATTTGATGTCCATTTGACTATCACTAAGAAGTTTTTCCTTTTTTCTTGGAGAAGTCAATTGGGAAATTGTAATATCTTGTTGTATGTGAAATTTGGAGCCTCATTTTTTCTTTTAATTCGAACCTTATACATTAATGTAACTAAATTGACATCATTTATAACCAATGAAAAATTTATTAGGAAATTAATGAAATTATTAATAATTGTGGTAGGATAAAAATCCAAGATAAAAGCATTAAACATTGACATTTGTCTAACATTTTTCATTACGCAAAAAGGTGTTGCCCAATTGGATCACCCTATCTAACATGTGTCAAAAAATAGACTTGTAGTTGAAAATAGTGCGCAACTGACGAGCGACGTGACTGCCAGGCAGTTAAACATTTACACAACTTCCACGATTATGACCACCAGGGTTCAAAATTGAGCCCGTCACAACCCTTCCCAAGGCCTCAAACCCATCAGAAAAGAAGGGGTAAAAAATTGCGTGTAAAAACAACAAAATATAAAAATCATTTAACAATACAAAAGTGCAAGTAACTTTTAAAATTGTCAAAAGAAGGGCTATGGTGAAAAAATGTCTGTCAATAATTTGTGTGAAATTTTTTATATCTTATAAAATATTTTTGATGAATTCTACAAACAACGACCACCTCCAGCTTTCTAAGCTCTACGCATGACTCATATATGCATTAGACAAGGTGTAATACTTGAAATTACCAAAAGTTTTAATATAAGAAAAAAACTACCACTATAATACTATTAAGCTAAAATCCCAAGTTTCTAGCAAGTTGTTGATGTCATCTCAACGAATACTTGAGCACAAATACCTCAAAACCAAATATTTAATAATACTGTTTACAGTTCTGGCCTTTTCTTGGGATTCATTTAGATGTTTTATCTACCACTTTGTACTTGTTTCAACTTGTTTGTTGCAGGAGCCAACTTGAGAGACATAGAACAAACATAAGATAAACTTGTAGACAAATATTTGCATACTTGGGAGCCTGCACAACATGATTTAGAATAAATCCAACATGTAGAGTGACCACTGGTTTGGATATGGGATGAGATGGATAACTGAGGTTAGGGAAGAACTTGGAGAAAAGTGTTGAATTGATCTCAAAGAGTGACTTCGATCTATGAACTGCAATGTAGGTTGTTAAGAAGGCTATATGGGATCCTTGTTGGTGCTAAAGGGTAGGATGAGCTTGTAATGGTCTTGATCCAAATCAATTTGAGCTTGGTATGTAAACAAGCCATGGGCCAAGATGATTGGATTAGCTCTATTTGTATGCAATGGAGAAGGATCTTGTCGAAAAGGTAGATGGGGCTTGCTTTTAGGAAAAACAAAGGTTGAATCATTTTAGGAGCTCAGGCATTATGACCCTTGCAAAGAAGAACCAAGCTAAGTGTTGAGTTGCTTTCTAATGCAAAGGTTGGTTGGACCTATTCGAGATGGCATAATGGAGTGAAGAGGAGGGTGGCTCATTTTAGAGGAGGAGAATAGGTAGAGATAATCTTCTTCATCCATTGAAAGAACCCCTCCAAATCATCATTGGTATCTTCTCTCTAACTATTGTTTAATAGTAGTGATGTGGAGGCCAACAAGAATTTTATATTTACAATTGTGCTCGAGACAATGATCCTCAACTCTATGACTAAGGAGTTGAGGAAAAGGGTTGTGAACATATTTAGGGAGGATTACAAAGGGTGTGTGTGTTTAATGGAGTAGTCAAATTTGGCAAAACATCATTTCTGTGTAGTAGATCTGAATGCATATTGTGCACAAGGTGAATCTCTTGCTCTGAAATCTAACCAAGAATATCTCAATATATCTATCATTGATGTAGTTGGTGTGGGTGTTTCAATGTACGGATGCATTTTTCTTTAATTTATTTGGAAAATATCTAATTCAATGCATTTTACTAGTTGAAATTTACATGGGTTTTAATTTTAGTAGTTAAAACACGAATTGATTTTTTTTATTGAAGTGGTAAGAATCCAAATGGGTTTTAATTTTAGCACTAAAATCCAAGTAGAAGTTAAAATTATTTATTTTATATTTGCAAGTTTTCTTAATGATTTTGATAAGAGATCCTAGTGTCCCACTATTTATGTCTTTAGTGATATGTGTGTCTTCTTGTCTCATTTCAATTGTTTGTTTTTGTATATATTTAATAAGTTTATTTAATGCTTATTTTAGTTATGATGATTCTAAGGAAATTATAATATTACAAATTTGGGATTTCTTTACATCATAATTTGATTAATTTACCAATTTAAATGCAGCTTAATTTTACACCATTACGATTGAGGGGTCATTTTGTTTGGATTACTGAATTTTCTCTTTTTAATTAAGGTGTCAATCAACTCTTGATTTAAAAATAATAATTTCTCATTACAAAAATTATTCTTAATTTTATGACGTACATACTTGATTTATTCTTGTCATATGAAGTGTAAAATATTCGTGCTCCTTTTCATCATCGAAGGGTTGGTCAAATACTTTCCCTTCAAAATAAAATTCAAACCAACCCTTCAAACTTGATCCCTGTTCGGGTGCCTTGCAATTTATTTTATATTGAATTTACATGAATTAGTTTGCACCTGTCTCTGTAATCTTTTTTCATCACAATTTGGTTTTTCCTTCGATTTCCCTCATATCTGCATTTAACACATATTTTTAACCAACCAATGTCTATGATTGTGCCCCCATCTCTCATTTTTTACCTTTCATCTTCGCAACTTTATGTGCAGCAAATTGATAAGCGTCGACGAATGCATTGTAGTTCAAAGTTTTAGAGTTTATTTCAGTTATTCATAAAAGTTAGCAAGAATTTTAATATTCTAATTTCAGCCATTGCATTTAAAATTTGGTTTCAAAGTTGTGCAATATTTTTGCTGTGGTGGGTTATCCTGTTTTTCCTTTCATGGTTCGTCATTATTGCTAAGGGAACATCATAAATGCGAGTTACAATGGAAAGCTACTGGGTCACTGTATGACAAAAAAGTGACATGCGAGGATGATAATCGGCAAGTGACCTTCCCCGTACTCGACCTCCTGAGGTCGTGCTGAGACAGCCGGTGGTTTGAAATGCGGGTGACTTAGATGAAGTCACAGCCGAGATTATGGTCAGTTTTCTACGATAGAAAAGCTACAAGCGAGGATGAGAATTGGCAAGCAACTTTCCTAAAGCTAACTATGGGAGGATCAGTGACTAAGATCTGGTAGTGTGATCCCCTGGTAGCTGGAATGACAAAGGGGAGATTTAGAGGCTAAGAACGGGTAGCGTAAATTCCCTATGGTTTGTCCTCCTAACTAGGATCTAAGTGTTAATCTAGTTTTGAAGTCCTCAAATTAACTTAAACTGAAAATAATAATTTATACTACTGCTGAAAGGGAAACTAATCTAAACAAAATACATGATTGAAACATTATAATTACAAACAACAATTAAAATACTTTTATACTAAAACTAAACAAGTGAGATAACCCGATGTGGTTATTCACCTATGCAAATGTGTGAATCTAGATGAAAGACAACTAATTAACTTAATTGAAAACCTTCAATCTTACCTCAGAAGTGAGGAACAAATCATAGCTTCTCAGAAACTATCATTCCCCACAACTTCCCTAGCAATATTGAAAGCGAGCTTTAATTGAAATAAAATGATTCACTAATGTATTTGATATGTTTGCAATTAAAACTTTGATGATTTAAACTTGGAGTTTATAGAGCAGAGGTAAATACAGTCGTGTTGTAGCTTGTCCCCTCAATGTGATCTCTTTCTTCTTGCGTGTTCACGTGAATCCAGAAAGAGTAGGAGTATAGCGGCATTAGTGAGAGAAGGCACTGAGACAATGGTAATTTTAAGGTAAAATGGCACGAAGCACAAGTAGGAGAATGATGGCGCAAGTGAACTGAGCTTGGCTTATGCGATTCCTAGCAAGGTTGTTGTAGAAGTGATGAAACAAAATGATAAATAACAGGTACTCGAACAATGAGCAATAGTAGCTTCGGAGAAACACAACGAAATACAAGTAGGAGAGGGATGGCGCAAGTGAACTGAGCTTGGCCTATGCGATTCCTAGTAGGATCGTTGTAGGTATACAACGAGGCGTAACTAAATGTTCAGGTTCTAATACATGCTAGTGGGATTCTTCTATGCAGCAGATATTAATGAAACGATTCATAAACAAACTTGGAAGAGATAAGAAAATAAATCTTCTGATCAAAAGCTTCTCCCTAGATCCTAAACTTATGTCTCTCTATATCTATTCCCCATATCTCTCTCTCCATTACTTAAGTGCAAGCATGCGTATTTATAACATTTGCAATCATCAGAAGACAAGTTCGAATTGAAATCCTCTATTATAAACAAAGAAATTACTATTTACCAGGTGGCTAAAACTTAAATGCAAGCAAGAGTGGATGAGAAATGCGAGCGCCACTTGATTTTTTTACGTTGACGAAAGCGTCAGAAAGTTTTGGAAAACGTGTACAGGACTGACGCCCTGTGCAGGTGGCGGTTTCAGGACCGCCACCCTGTCTTGGGTGGCGGTCACAGGACCGCCACCCAGGCAGGGCGGTGGTCCTGAAACTAATGACATAAATGCAAGGAAAAGGGGGATAAGGTTTAGAATAAAGCATGCAAAGGTCAGATAAGGTATTTTAGGATGCAAATGTATACTTGGTGAGCTTTCTGGATTTCGAACACCTTGCGAAGAGATCTGAATCATCATTGGGGTTTATGTAACCTCTTTTCGGCAGTACAGTACCTACAATTATGGGTACGTACAGTCATCGGTTTACAAGAGTGTAGAATCTATGAAATATTTGTTGTGATTTCACTCTGTTATACAATGTGCCATGGATGATTATCACACTTTTACATTCATGGTTGCCAATAATTTTTTTGTGCTCAATTCTTCTTTAAATGATTAATAACACGGGACGTATTACAAAAGCCATTGACTTCGTGGATTTGATGGTGGTAGATTCAGGGTGAAAGCTTCTAAAATCAACTTTAATGCTAGGATATTCCTTTTTTTTTTAAGTGTTAGAACTATTTTGTGAACTTTGGCATTGCCAAAGTAATAAAAGAAAGAGACTCAAGATAACTCTCTTTGAAGGGAGCTCGTTGGAAATAGTGAAAGAGTACAAGTACTTAGGAATTGATTTTCACAACAAATTAAGTTGGGAGATGTGTAGAGCGAAAAGAATGTAGGGAGATTGGAAAACGTCTTTTTTACTTCAAAACAAGTGCAAGAAAGTTGAGTTATGGGACTGGAAAACTAAGAAAAACCTTTTTGGCTTGTTGGTCACACCAGTTGCCCTATATGGCTGAGGTTTGGGTTAGTAGCATGTCTAATCACGGATGGAGGC
Source organism: Taxus chinensis (assembly GCA_019776745.2). Lineage (NCBI taxonomy): Eukaryota > Viridiplantae > Streptophyta > Pinopsida > Cupressales > Taxaceae > Taxus > Taxus chinensis. The sequence goes on along the minus strand of CM034153.1, from coordinate 281,651,066 downwards.
AGTTAGAAAGAATCCAAAAGTATCTAATCACAAACACCCTCAAAGTTAAAACACCGGTCCCATATGATATTTTATTAGCTGAAGCAGGGATGTTTTTGATGGAGGCATCAACAATAACTCGGATGCTAAGCTATGTGAAAAAAATTGAAAGCATGGATAACCATCATTGGCCCAAAATGGTTATGGAGGAGAAATTAGGGCGTAGGAAGAAAACTTAGATGAAACAGAACAAATTGATGAACAAATGGGGCATTGACTTGCAAGAGTGTCCTAACACTAATGAAGAAATAAAATCTTTTGCGATAGAAAAATTTAGAACTGCCCTGTGGATGGGGCAAATTGACTGAAATAAAACTCATTACATCAAAGAATTCAATTCCTCCTGGGAACATGATGAAAAACCATATCTAGGTGTGACCATCAAGGGAAAAGCAAGGATGTATGTTGCGCAGCTGAGGACTGAATCACATCATCTTTGGTGTGAGATCGGTAGATGGACTATTCCCAAGGAGGATTTGGAGAGGAGAACCTGTCTTTTTTGTAGTAAGGGGTTGGTGGAGACAAAATGACACTTCATCATGGAATGCACTACTTATGAAGATATTTGTATCTAGTATAAAAACAACCTGAAAGTGAACAAACTGAGTGAGTTATTTGAAGAAGCAAGGCTTAACAAGACTGCGGGGGTTTTGATCAAAATCCATTGTAAGAGGTCTGACATTGAAAGAAATATGAAAATATCTTAGCGTTACGGCTTTGGGTCCATGAAATATCCCTTGTGGGATACCAAAAACTATAGAAAAATTGTAGCAAAGGAAATACTGATTTTTGCATATTTTTAACATCTAGGGCATCGAACTGAAGAAAATTGATATCTCTAAAAATACTCACTCAAATCACTTGAAATTTTTAAGAGAGCTTGCTAATATTATAAAGAACATAAGAAAAGTATTTTTGGAATAATATAATGCAGCCAGAAAATTACAAAAATCCCTAAACAATGGTAAAACTTCAAAAATTCATAACTTCCACAATAAGCAAGATAAAATTATGAAGTTCTGAAAATTACATATACTAATATGGAGAATGAAACCCCAACCTTCAGATCTGAAAATGGCAACTTAGAAACCCTCCAAAAAATGGCTGCAATCTCCAAAACAAGTCGCCCTCTTTGGAAAATGATCCAAACCCTTTGAAAAGTCTCTAGAAATGATGCCAAAAGTTGCTCTTATCGTTGTCGTAAATCTGATATGAAAACACTTTGATTTTCCCCACAAAATGTCACCAAAACCCTAAAAACCCTTCCTTTTAAACCCTATGAAAATACCTCTGTAAAATAGCCCTGAAAACAACTCCAAAATGACAAGCTAGGGTAGATCTCTCACTATCGAAGAATGCCCTGCTAGCCAGAGATGGATCTCTCACCATTGAAGCTAGGGTCCTTGTGGGATTTCACTCCATAAACTGTAAATTTACAAGCAACAGTTGCACATGAAGGAAAATGATTATGTATGGAAGAATGACCTTCACTTTTTCCTCCCAACTCCTTATATATTTTTCCCCAAAGCAAAAAATCCCCAAAAAGTCTGAGTCACATTTTTCCTTAGGAAGGACCAATAAAATAAAATTAATTTAAGTTACTTTTCCCCTTTTAAGTCACCATGGTCCATAAGTGACCCCCAACACAAAATTAAAACATTAAGTGTCATGTGACCCCTTCCTAACGACAGAACATAATATCTAGTCCCTCCAAAACACTTTACGCTCATGTCAACGAAGAATTATAACAAAATGGACTAGATATTCATACCTAATAGCTCCTAGCGTCCATAGCCCCTTGGGTATGACCAATGCTTGGACTCGAATTGGCCCTTAGGCCTTAGGCGTAGGAAAGGGGACATTACAATCCTCCCTTGCTAAATTTTTCTTCTCCCCAAGCAAATGCAAACTAGTATGTTACAAAATCTGTTCTCCCTCCTAAGTAACATCCTCAAGTGGCAATCCCTTCCACCGCACCAAATACTCTGTGATTACTCTGCTCCTAAGCTTCCTCTGTTACATCTCAATAATGGATTCTGGTTCTAACACCAACTTCCCCTCATCCATTCGCGGCAACTCCGTAGATGGTACAATATGTTGCCCAAGTGCCTTTTTAAGACACGAAACATGGAAGACATTATGTATCATATTGTGCTCTGGTAGCTCTAGCTCATATGCAACTGCCCCAACTTGTCAAACTACCTGGTATGGACCATAAAACCATGGTTTCAATTTCTCTGCACCCTTCTACTTCAATGAGGACTGCCTATATGGCTACAAACGTAGGAATACTAGATCCCCAACCTCAAAAGACCTCTTTATCCTTTACCGATTTGCATATACTGTCTGTTGATTCTGTGCCTTCTAAAGGTTCTCCTTGAGAGCCTTCAGAATATCTTGGTTCTCCTCTAACCAATCTTGAGCTTTGGGAGCTCGGTTATCTGGTAATACCAAATCCACAAATGTCATAACGTCATACCCATACAAGGCTCGGAAAGGAGTCACGCCTATGCTCATCTGAGAGGTGGTATTGTAGCAATACTCACCCATGTATAACCATCTAATCCATGCCCGCTGATGACCTGACACATAACTCCGCAAGTAGCACTCTATCCACTTATTGACTATCTTTGTCTGCCCATCCGTCTGTGGGTGATAGATAGTGTTAGGAGTCAACTCCGTACCTGCTAGTCTAAAGATCTCCTGCCAAAAGGTGCTCATGGAGATCTTATCCTGGTCATTGACAATGTTTCTAGGAAACCCATGTAGCCTAAAAACACCTGTATAGAAAATCTGAGCGACATCTACCGCCTCATGCCCCTTGGGTAGAGAAAATAAATGAGCAAACTTAGTTAACTAGTCAACTACACCATAAATGCAACTATGCCCATGCAACAAGGGAAGCCCTATGATAAAGTCCATAGATATGTTTTCCCATTTTTATTCAGGAATGGGAAGAGGCTGAAGTAATCCTGCTGGAAAAGAATGCTCTGATTTGGTTTACTGGCAAACCATACACTCTATGATGTGATTAAGGACATTGTCCTTCATCCCCTTCCATGCATATCTCTCCCTGATAAACTTGTATGTTTTGAAATACCCAAGTTGCCCAGCTAATGGTGTATCATGTACTGCTCGAAGGATCTTCTCCTTCATCTTGGACCCTGGTATAAGGAAACTTCTATCCTTGTAGAAAATGAGATCATCCACTACTCTGTATCGGTCATCCTGTATAATACCATCCATGATCTCGCATGCAAACTAATTTTTGGAATACTCAACAAGTATATGAGCCTTCTAATCCGTTGAAATCTCAGACATAGAACTAAGCATAGAAGTAAGGTAAGGCCTCCTAGATAAAGCATCAACAACAATATTATTCTTACCTCTAGTGTACTCTATGTTGAAGTTAGAGGTTTTTACCTTGTTCACCCATCTCTGTTGGCGGTCGTTGAGATCCTTCTGCCCCAAGAAGAACCTTAAACTATTGTGATTTGTATGAACCACGAATTTTCTTCCCACAAGGTACTGTCTGAATTTGGCCAAAGCATGCATAATAGCCAACATCTCCTTGTTGTAAATTGAGTACCCTTTCTCCACTGGTTTCAATTTCTGATTCTCATAGGCAATGGGATGCCTATCCTACATGACAACTGCCCCAAAACCCACTCCTAATGTATCACACTATAGAATGAATGTGCGAGAGAAATCTGGCAATGCGAGAACTGGACAAGAACTCATCACCCCCTTGAGGTGATCAAAAACCTGTTGTGTTGCTTCTGACCAAGAAAAATCCCCCTTCTTAGTCAAATCAGACAATGGAGCAGTCAACCGAGAGAAATTCTTCACAAACCTACTATAGTATGTGCATAACCCCACAAATCCTCTCAAATGTGTCAACATATTAGGTGGCGGCCAATCCAAAATTTCCCGTATCTTCTCTATATCCACCTTCACTACTCCCCCACCAATCGCATATCCCAAAAATAGAAGTTATGTCATGCCAAACTCACACTTAAAAGCTTTCGCATATAGTGAATTAGCTTCTAATATCCCCAATATCTCACCATGGTACCTGATATGGTCCTCCCAAGTCCTGCTGTAGACCAAAATATCATCAAAGAAGACTAACACAAACTTCCATAGGTGGCGGTTGAACACATGGTTCATGCAAGAATGGATTGTAGCTGGAGCCTTAGACAATCCGAAGGGCATCACCAAGAACTCAAAGTGACCGTAATGGCATCTGAAAGTTGTCTTTTGCACATCTTGCTCCCTAAATTTGATTTGGTGATATCCAGATCACAAATCTATTTTTGGAAAATAGATTGCACCATGTAGCTCATCAAGCAACTCATTAATACGTGGTACTGGATACTTGTAATTTATTTTCTTCTTATTCAAGGCATGATAGTCTATACACATCCGCATGGTCCCATCCTTCTTCACCAATACCACCGAAGAAGGAAAAAGACTGGAACTCGATCTAATATGCCCCATATTAATGAGCTCATGGATAGTCTTCTTGATCTAATCCTTAAACCGTTTGGGATGACAGTAAGGAGAAGCAACCACAGGTCTAGTATCCTCGAGTTCAATCACATGCTCAAATCCCCTATCTGGAGGTATGTCACCAAAAATTGTACTATGCCTATCCAATAAGCCCTGTATATCCACATGATAATCATGTTGTCCATCCTCTGATTTCTTTGTCGAAACCAAACAATGTATTGCCCAATCGACCTCATTGTGCCTATGAATTCTCTCAATTCTCTTAGCTGTAACAACATGTGGTGCCTCTATAGATAAGCCCCTCAAAATCGCATTCCTCCATTCGGACTTAAACTTCTGCTCCATCGTTTGAAAGTTAGTCCAAAACTCACCAAGGGAATGGAGCCACTGTACTCCAAACACTAGGTTGGTCTCTCCAATACCAACAAGATAGAAATCATTGGTAACTGTATAGTTACCCATTGTGATGCTCAATTGGGGAACCCACCGTGTGCACCTCATAGACTCTCCATAGGCTATAACCACGTTGAAGCCCTCAAAATAATCTATTTGTAATCCCTGCCTCTCAACCAATGAGGCATCAATAATGTTGTGGGTTGCCCCACTAGCAATGAGTAACACTACTCACTGCCCCTATAAAAATCCCCTAACACTGAATGCCTTGTACCTTGGGGTACTAGACAAAGTGGCAATAGTCTCCTGAGTGAAAGTCTCGTTATCCTGCTCAACACCTGCACTATCCAATGCCTCATCGCCATCATCCTCCAATCCCTGTGTTTCCAACTCCTTGTCACCATCACTCTCCGCAAAGACCTCTATGAATTAGGCCTTCCCTCTACCCATGCAATCATGTCCTTAAACCCAAGGCGTGCGAAAATCGAAACATAGTTTTATTTCGCCTCAACTCATCTCTATCCTCCCTAGATATGAATGGTCTCTTGGTTGCATCTTTCCTAGGTGGAAGTACCTTTGGTTGTGAACCTTCGGATCTAGAAGGGAAAACCTTAGGTTGCACTCGAGGTGGAAACCTCGACTTAGGAGTGGATAACTCCAAATCATGAGCTCTCCTAATAGCCTCGTGCAAAGAAGAAGGCTCAAATGACTTCACAAACCCAACGAGAGCATTTGTCAAACCTGCTGTGAACGGTGAAATATACCTCATCTCCATAACATCAGGTACAATGACTGATAATCTCTAAAAATCTGTGATATACTGATCCAGGGAACTTGTCTGTCTCAAATGATTCAACTCTCTAAAATACATGTCAGGGTCCTTCCTATCAAATCTGCTCACTAGCCTCTGTGTGAACTTTGCATAAGCAGTAATGTGTATGTGTCCCTGTGTAATAAATCCACGATGCCACCTATCATGAGTGTCTCCCTCAAGATGTAAGATTGCAAACTTAATTGCATCTTCCTCATGCATAGGATTCAATTTGAAGTATGTCTTGAACTTATGAACCCAAGATTGTGCAGTACACTTCTTAGAACCATAGAAGTGTGGGATTAAAATCTGTCCCAATCTCCTATGTAACTCTAGTACCTGTATCTGATGATCTCTCTTGGGCCTGCTGCCAATCTTAATTTTACAATATTCTTGGAATGACACGTTGTCACTAAAGCCCTTACTCAAGCTCTGGTACCTCTCCCAACAAGACTTCTCATCCAAAATATCTACTGGCTTCCGTACCTGTAAAACTTCTGGATCCTTCAAGAAGGAAGGTTCGTAATGCCCCAAAGGCTTGGTAGAAGAATGGGGAGACCACTGCCCTAAATGGCCATTCTCACCTCTTTGACTCTGTTGTCCCATATTGTTATTTTATCCTCTCTCCGTATGAGTATCAATCCTGCCATGTGATAATCTCTCAGTGAGTTGACTCAAATATAAATTGGTAGTTTCCTGTTGCTTTACCATGTTGGTGAACAATTATTCCATCAAATCCACACCCATGTCCTCATTGTCTTTTTCTCCCATATTTCAACCCCAATAGGCTGGAGAAGCAACTGCTCTGATACCAATGAAACATTCCTTGTGGGATACCACAAAAATATACAAAAATATAGGAAAATTACAACAAAGGAAATGTTGATTTTTGTAGATTTTTAACATCTAGGGAAGCGAACTGAAGAAAATTGATATCTCTCAAAATAATCACTCAAATCACTTGAAATTTTTAGGAGAGCTTGCTAATATTATAAAGAACATAAGAAAATTATTTTTGGAATTTTTGGAATAGTATAATGCAGATAGAAAATTACAGAAAGCCCTAAACAATGGTAAAACTTTAAAAATTCATAACTTCCCCAATAAACAAGATAAAATTATGAAGTTCTAGAAATTACATATACTAATATGGAGAATGAAACCCCAACCTTCAGATCTGAAAATGGCAACCTGGAAACCCTTCAAAAAATGGCTGTAATCTCCAAAACAAGTTGCTCCCTTTGGAAAATGATCCAAACCCTTTGAAAAGTCTCTAGAAATGATGCCAAAACCTGCTCTTATCATTGCCGTAAATCTGATATGAAAACCCTTTGAATTTTTCCACAAAATTTCACTAAAACCCTCAAAACCCTTCCTCTGAAACCCTCTGTAAAACAACCCTAAAAACAACTCCAAAATGACAAGCTATGGTAGATCTCCCACTACCGAATAATGCCCTGCTAGCTAGGGATGTATCTCTCACCACCCAAGCTAGTGTCCTTGTGGTATTTCACTCCACAAGCTATAAATTTCGAGCAGTAGTTGCACATGAATGAAAATGATTATGAATGCAAAAATGACCTTCACTTTTTCCTCTCAACTCATATATTTTTCTGCCAGGCAAAATATCCCCAAAAATTCCAAGTTGAATTTTTCCTTAGGAAGGACAAAGAAAATAAAAGTAGCTTAAGTTACTTTTCCCCTTTTAAGTTTTCATGGTCCATAAGTGACCCCCCAATGCAAAATTAAAACAGTAAGTGTCATGTGGCCCCTTCCTAATGACAAAACATAATATCTAGTCCCTCCAAAACACTTTACGCTCATGTCAATGAAGAATTATAACAAAATGGACTAGATATTCATACCTAATAGCTCCTAGCATCCATAGCCCCTTGAGTATGACCAAGGCTTGGACTGGAATTGGCCCTTAGGCCTTAAGCGTAATAAAGGGGACATTTTTGTCCTCCCTTCCCAAATTTTACTTGTCCCCAAGCAAAAGCAAACTAGGATGCTGTAAAATATGCTCTCCCTTCCAAGTAGCATCCTCAAGTGGCAATCCCTTCCACTACACCAAATACTCCATGATCACTCTGCTCATAAGCCTCCTCTGTCTCATGTCAATAATGGATTTTGGTTCTAACACCAACTTCCCCTCCTCATCTAGTGGTAGAAAACTCCGTAGACGGTACAATATGTTGCCCAAGTGCCTTCCTAAGGAACGAAACATGGAATACATTATGTATCTTTATGTGCTCTGGTAGCTCTAGCTCATATACAACTGCCCCAACTCATCTAACTACCCGATATAGACCATAAAACCGTGGTTTCAATTTCTCTGCACCCTTCTGCTTCAATGAGGACTGCGTATATGGCTGCAAATGTAGGAATACCAAATCCCCAACCTCAAAAGACCTCTTTATCTTGTGTCGATCTGCATATACCTTCTGCTGATTTTGTGCCTTCTAAAGGTTCTGCCTGAGAGCCTTCAGAATATCCTGGTTCTACCTAACCAATCTCGAGCTTTGGGAGCTTGGCTATCTGGTAATACCAAATCGACAAATGTTATAATGTCATACCCATACAAGGCTCAGAAAGGAGTCATGCCTTTGCTCATATGAGAGGTGGTATTGTAACAATACTCATCCATGTGTAACCATCTAATCCATGCCCACTGATGACCTAACACATAACTCCACAAGTATCCCTCTATCAACTTATTTTCTATCTTCGTCTACCCATCCGTTTGTGGGTGATAACTAGTGCTAGGAGTGAACTCCGTACCTATTATTCTGAAGATATCCTGCCAAAAGGTGCTCATGAAGATCATATCCCGGTCACTGAAAATATTTTTAGGCAACCCATGTAGCCTAAAGCACCTGTATAGAAAATATGAGCCACATTTTCTGCCTCATGCCCCGTGGGTAGGGAAAACAAATGAGCATACTTAGTTAACCAATTGTTAGCATATGGATTTACACGCATGCAAATGACATGCAACAGTGTGGGAACGAAGTCCCTCCTCAATGAAGGTGAGGCTACCTTTATTGAAAACCAAAACTGTATTTAAATCTATACATTCAAAATTGTATATGGGGGGGTGTTTTGGAACATCAATGAAAAAAAAAAAAAATAAATGAGATGGAATGGAAAGAAGGAAAGGAGTGAAATGGAATGAACTAAAAGAACATGCAAGAGTTAGGTAAAAACAGAGCATAATATTGCATGAAGAGGAAAGATGAATAACCAACACAAATAAAACGGAGTTTGAGTTAGCCAAACAAGAACGTGTGAAAGGGAACACACGTGAGCAAGTAGATAATCAGAGCTTGATCACTGTGAACTAGAACAAATGATTAATAACATTGACAATAAGATCAAAGATAATATTTGCATGCAAGATTCAAAACACCTAACATCTAATGAACATAAGAACATCAAATGTTACAAGAGACAATGAATGAGACACAAAGTTCGTATTCCATTAACTCCAAAATGTTTTTCACAAAAGAACACAAAGTTTCTTCCTGAAACAAAACTTGAACAAAAGTATTTTCTTCTCCTCTCTCAAAGTCACCCTTTACAAATGAGCCCCTCACTTCTTTTTATAACACAAAATTTGGTTACAAAGTAGTTAGGGTTTTACATGATCATTAAATAAGGCACTTAACTGACCTTTGACTTTTTCAACAACCTTATTAAAGACAACCCAAAAATAGAAATTACTTAAAACAACCATTGTTTCTCAAATAACAACACCTTCTAAAATATACAATAATAATCAGTGCCTTATCCAGGTAAATGAGGTCTGCCTATCTCAAGTGTATGAGAAATGGACTCTCCCACTTTGTTAGATATCAAGAAAATCAACTTCTTGAAACGCCGGTGAAATTAGGATCTATCACTTTTGCCAGTTGAAAGGATCTAAATCTTCCCAAAGTTTCAAACATATTTTCCTCTTCTGGAGGTTCACTTGGTCAAAGAATAGCCTCACAAAATACTTGCAATATAAGACTTCTACTTGGCATATCATTTAAATTAACAATTTTGGACTAAGCATTCTCAAATAAGTTCTTTAATTTGATGCACCGCTCCATGGAAACTGACGAGAAATTGTTGGCGGGAGTATACATGTCCTTAAGACAATTGTGAAAATTGTTCTTCCACCTGCTTTGATGAACATATTTGATTAAGCTCATTTACGAGGTTACAAGGAATCTTAGCCATGAATTCCTAAATCAAGGAGAGTGAAGTGAAGGCTTCATTGCACATGCTGTAATAATGGGTAATAGAATCCTCGAGAAGTGTTTTTCTTGATTTGAGATCCAGACATCAAAGAAAACATGTCCCTCAATGTTCAAATTTGAGAATTCCTTCAATAGCTAAAATTGAAGATTCCATACTTGTCATCTCCTGTAAACTGGGCAATATCTCATCCAAATTTGATATAGCAAAAATAAAAGTTTCTTTGAAAGAAAGAATTAGATCAAGATACGCACTGACATCTTCATGAAGTTTAACTGCGGTCTTGATCTTTCGCTGGCCTAAAACAAGAATCTCTTAAAGCTAAGTTTTAGTGACATGGCCCAATGTGTTTATTTCCTTTGACAAATTGAAAGTATGTTCATCTGGGGCAGCCACTAAATCAGGTACTGGGAAGGTGGATGATATGGGATTTATCAAATGTTGAACATTTTCCACCAATTGATTCTTTTTGGCCTTGAGCCGAGAGTTTTGAGACTTGTATTTCTCAAGTCTTTTTAACACGATATTAATTGAATCTCAAGCCATCACCATGTCACTCTCTAATGTAGATCTTTCAAGTCCCAGTCTGGAAACTTCATAGCCGGTAGGCATCATAACATCACGCTCCTTATCCACTTGTGAAATGGCAAGGTCTGTAAATTTTTTCCATCATTATCCACCATTATTTGAGAAAGCACCTTAGGCTTCTTAGGAATGGCGTCATTCGAAAGTTTGAAAAGGGCATCAAAATCAATGTCAATTAGCTTGACAACTCTCTTCCTTTTCTTCACTTCGGAATCAACCCAGGAAGGAGTATCATTCACTATTTCAACATACAAAATCCTGGAACTCGAATCAATATTCTCATTATTTCCGACATCATGAGATCCTTCTTAAATCCTATCTATGACCTCGATTTTAGGAGACAAAACCTCAATATCCACTTCCTGATTATTCAGGAGATTGTGGGAAATCCCTTCATGAACTACATGCTCTGAAGTGTTTGATATTTGAATTACCTGCACTTGAGTGGATGCTTGTTTGACGCATGGCTAGGGATCATTAGGTACTAGCTTCTGATCACTATTAACGATGTGGGTAGAAGAATCTCTACTCGAGGTAGAAAATCCAGACACACGATCTCTTCCTTATTCGGGGTTTGGATCTTTGGATCTCTCTCCTTGTGACACGTTACTTGGCGAAGTGGATTTTGGCAACCACTCTTTTCTTGCCTGTTGTGTATGATTGGATGGTAATGAGGTTGATCGAGAAGAGACTTTGGTTGAATGGAGACCCCCTCGTATTGGCAATTTTTGTGATCCTGAAACATGATCTGGAATGGATTGCAATTTGGCAAGTTCTCTATCATACCAAAATATGCTTCTTTCAATAATTGGTTGGTTCTTGCCATCAAGAGAAAATTCATCTCTTTTAGTCCAGTCGATTTGAGGCAATGGGGTAAAGGCAACAACATCATATGAGGGATCGACGACGTCCTCATCATCATTTATGAATGAAACGGGAGGACTCCTGATGTGGAAGGCCTTGATCTGAGCAAGTGTTAGGTGAGAGTACTCCCGTATTCTTACCTCATGTTCATCCAAACAAGCAGACCAGAAATCCTCTATGGTAGGATTATGTTGGTACTTTGCTCCCAGAATATTTTGCACATATCCATTGATATCAAACTGGGCTCTCTTCACATAATGATGGATGGTTATGAGAACAAATTCTTTTTCCATGAGTTGTGCACTTAAAAGATTTGGACTTTGGTATTCCCCGATTTGGATAATTGTCTTGCCAGCTCCATTAACGCCCATCTGTCACTGACATACTTGGGAAGTTTCCACGGGGTCCCAAAAAAACCACTCACGCAAATGTAGGAAAAAGATGAAAATTTTATAAACCAGGTTCCCCATTGGGAAATGACACTCATGGCTTATTTGGAAAACCTTTCCTCAGTATTCCGATTCAGGTTCTAGATTATGCGGAAGGTGAATGCATCATTGACTCTTCTAAAATGGTGAGAACTATTTTTGAAGTTGAGCTGAGGGTAATAGTGAAAAACACTGTTCAACGGCCCCATGACTCCTCTCGTTTCAAGTCCCAAAAATAGCTTTCTTCGTGCTACTGCATAGGTCAGATATGAAGTCATGTAGAAGCATCCAGTCATCGTAACTTCCAACAATTGTTTGTGAAGGGTGTTACTGATGATGGTGGCCCAATCCACAAACTCCCTCTTTGCTAGGATGATACAGATAAACTGGTACATCCATGGGTGGAAAACCCTAGCAGAAGGTAGACCGAAAACTCGACTTAGGAGAGCGATCATGTTTCTGATTTCTTCCACGAAATCAATGCGGTACAGTTCTTTGGGAAGCCTGTCAATTCAAGGTCTCTTTGTTACTAACCAATTGTTGTTGACCATTTTGCTCCATCTCAAGGGTTCTTCATCCTAGAATTCTTATGCTGACTGGTGAGTGATATCCGCATTCTCGGGAAAGTCGGGTATGCCAAGCAATTCCCAATGTGTTCTAGTGTGGTCAAGAGGAAAGGTTCGCGATTATCTTTAAAAATTCCTTGTCTCTCAGGGTCATAATGCTCCGTGCAAGTAATAACTAACTCCGGACATTGCATTGAAATAGGAAATGCCGCTACTTGGGGTAGGCCACTATGGTAAAGTCTATTCGAGAAAATGGTTTTGCCTTTAGTTTTCACTCGCTCACAAAATTGTTGCATATTGATGTGACCTAGATTGGTATCGGTGATGTTGTCATATGCTGACTTAATGAAAATGGGAGGGATAATTCCTTGGAATTCATATTTCAGGGTGGTTTTTTTAGATTTCTCCACTAGCTTCCTTGATCTCCCCACAGATTTGGATTTTTCGGCCATTATGAATTTTACAAAAGAACGACTCAAGCATGCAAGACAACGCAAATGGGGCTGGGTCTCAGTCTCCAAAACCCCGTTGACACAAGATAAATATTTCCTGTTATAATACTATTATTATTATTTAAAAATAATAATAATAATTGTCTCGAATTACAGTATTTTTTTTAAATGTCAATACAAACATATCAATACTAGGCACGAGTTTCAAATCTTGCAACAACAATGATATCTATTTATTGATTTTAATTAAAATCTCCCGATTTTAATATTTCACATGGATTGATTTAATCTCTTTTTTAAAATTCGGCTTGGCTGCATGAACTACTGATTTTTTATGTTGAAAGACTCCTGATTTTGTGAATGCGTGGAGAGTGTTTTTTTTTGGCTTCTGCTGTCCTCTTTTTGCCTTTGCACATGTGGGATTCCTGTCCTAAGGTGCGTGGTCTTCTTCTATGCTGCTCTTTGTACTTTTTTTTCCTCCCTCAAGGCATCTCATTCAGGCTGGGTGTGACTTCTCCTTGGCTGGGCGTGGAATTTTAATTTTCTTGTTTTAAAAACAGTTCCTTTTCTCCCCCCACACATGGAAAGCTGTTCTCCTTCTTAATTGGCGTGGAGATTTGGTTTTGGAAGTGTATGGGAAATGTTTTTGGACAGCTCCACCTCTCCTCTGCCCAATGCGTGAAAAGCAATTTCCTTGATTTCCTCCTGACTTTTTATTTCTGCCTATGCGTGCGGCAAATTATTCTGCCTAAATGTGTTGGAAATGATTTATTTGTGTCTTGGTATTCTTTCTTGCATCAACATGTGGCCCGATTATTGGATTTAGCGTGGGAATTGCTCTGATCTTCTATAAAATGTATTGAAATTTACTTCTTAAAATCTGCATGAAATACAATCTTTCCTTGCTTGGCGTGGGGCTGTAATTTTTGCTCAGGCATGCATTGAAAATTGTTTCTCTAGCCTTTATTCTTGCTGATCTCCTTTCAACGTGGAAAGCTACCAAAGAAAAAAAAAACCAAAAACCCAACATTTCTATTTCTCCCAACGTGCGTGCACTGGCGTGGAATTTCTTTTGAAACACGTGGTAACTCCTCGCTTTCTTTGTTAGACTGTATTCCTTCTAAAAACCAATGCGTGGACTGTTTTACTTTGGAAAATGTGTGGCGGTTTGTTTTTTTCTTTATACTATCTTTTCAATCTATGCAAGTTCATTAAAACTGACTTCTTCTTCCCTGAATTCTTCTCTCTCCTAGGCGTGGAAATTGTTGTCTTGGTATTTTAAAACTGTTCTTTCTCTCTACAAAAAAATGCATGGAAGATTGTTGGATGGAATCAGAAGAAATAAGAAGAAAATCTTCGCATGAATTTTTCCAATGAGTTTGACGGAGGATGTTATGGGGATTAATCTAACTTCATCTCTTCCCGGGTAGTGGGGTTAAGTGCCAGGGGAAATGGGGAAAGTAACAGACAATTGCCAACGGGAATGGCAAAGTGGGTTGGAAATCCCCATTCAATTTCCCCATGTGGGAAATTGGGGAATCTCTTTCCCGTTAGCCAATCCAGGATTTGGCAATTGGTGGAGAAAATCCCATGTGTGGGAAATTTGAAGAAGATTGCAAGGAAAGGGGAAATCCGGGTTCAGGAAGCCAAATTGGCTTCCCGGCAGTTGCAAGCATAAGCTTACTTCCCCGGCAATACAAATTCGTCGAATGAAATTTTAATTTATATTTATTTAATTAAATACTTCTCAAGTTATTTAAAAATCAATTTTATCAAACAAAAAGCAATTAATTAATTAATTTTAATGTATTTTAACGCGATTTAAACCCTGGCGGGAAGAGTTCTTGCCTGAAAAGGACAAAACGAAGACCGAAACGATCAAAAAAATGAGATGATTGCAATAAGGGCAATGAACCACACAAAGTAACACTTTTCAAAATTTTCAAAATTTTCAATTTTATTATTTTTAAACAATAATTGTGAAGTCAAAATTGGCTGATAACAACTGGCTCTAACTGGGGACAAGGACTTCATGGACGCAACAATGGAGCCAGATCAATATATTCATGAATATGATCACAAAATGTTGGGGCACAAAAATGGGGTAACACAAGAGAGGAGACCAAAAAACAGGGAAACAAACAAACCAAAATCCTAATTACCTATGTACATATGGGGAACAACCTTTTTTCAATTTTGATAGTGCTTGAGATATTGCCCACTGTAGGGCAAAGGAAAATGAGTTCCATCAAGATATGAAAAGTAATATGTACTATCTCCACAGAAATGCCTTATTTTGAATGGTCCCAGCCACAGTGAGTCAAATTTTCCATGCTTTCCTTTTGGCTCACGTCTTTTGTCCCAGAGAAGAACTAAGTCATTGATTTGAAATTTTCTCTCCCTAGTTTTCCTGTCAAACAATTTATTTACCTTGGATTGATGTTCCTCAATCTTGTTTGCCACTTGACTTCTTTGTTCCTCTAGCTTGCTTAGGAACATGATCCTTTTATCCAATGCATTGGTGAAGCATTCATCATCAACTGCCTGAGCTAATTTTAATGCTGGTAACTCCAGTGTGACAGGAATTTGAGCATCGGTTCCATATATAAGTTGAAATGGAGACATCCCGGTTGCCCTTTTGGGAGTTATGCGGTCAACCCACAATGCATCATATAAATTTTTATGCCAAGTTCTTTGATTTTCTTCGACTAACTTGTGCACAATAGTAATGAGGTTTTTGTTGCTGGATTCAACCTGACCATTTCCCTAAGGGTAGTAATCTGATGAATGAGACAAAGATATCCCATATCCATAAAAAAAACCTATCATCTCTACAGAAGACAAATTGGAGGCATTGTCCGTCACAATCTTGTGTGGAATTCCATAACGAACCAATATATTTTCTTTGATGAATTCACAAATTACTGCAGTAGATGTTTATTTCACTGGTATAGCTTCTACCCACTTTGTAAAGTAGTCAGTTGCGGTGAGCATGTGAGTATGACCATCGCTAGAATTAGGATTCAAAACCCCGATGAAATCTAAACCCCATTGTTGAAAGGGTTCTTCAATGACAACTGGCTTCAAAGGTAAAGCTGCCAACTTTGGTCTTCCAACAAATTGTTGACAAGCTTCACATTTTGTCACCCATTTCTGAGCATCAGAAAACATAGTGGGCCAGCAATAATGTGCTCTCATAATTTTATGGGTTGTTACTGGGCTCGAGAAATGACCACCGCAAGCATGATTGTGGAAAGCTTCCAACAACCTAGGCTATTGTTCTTTATCAACACATTTGAGGAACATGCCATCAATTCCTTTGTTAAACAACGTGTTATCCCAAATGACGTACCTAGAAGCTCTTAATTTGATAGCTCGTTTCTCTTTAGCTATTAGATTCTTTGGACACTCGCAATTTGTAAGGAAGTACGCAATATCAGAATAACATTCATCTGTGGTACTGACAAAAACTACCAATGGTAAATTTTCTTCAACTAGTTCTTCAGAGTTATCTCATGGCTCATTCTCTAGAATGAGTTGGCAGAGTCCTCTTCCTTGAACCAACTTGGTAGGTTTGATGTCTAAATCATATTCTTCGATCTTGGAGACCCAATTACCTCTTTTAGATCCCGGTTCTTGTTGTGTCAACATTGATTTCACCACGGTGTCTGGAACTAAGACTTTGGTGTGAGAATTCAACACGTAATACCTGAAGTGTTTCAGGGCTCTTACCACCACATACACATGTCTCTCAAGAGGAGTGTAATTAAGTTCATGTTTCTTGAATCCTGAGCTCATGAATGCAATAGGAGATTCCATCCCCTCTTGATTGTGTTGAGTCAAAATGGCGGAGATTGTGTGCGGAGAAGCATAACAATAAATTATAAAATCCTTTTTAAAATTGGGACACACCAATGTAGGAGCTTTGGAAATAGCACTCTTGATTCGCTCAAATGCCTCTCTACCTTCCTTTGACCATTTGAAGGATTCTTTTCCTTTCATCATATCAGCGATTTCTTTGGTTAGCTCAGAAAAATCTGGCACGAACCTTCTCAAAAAGTTTACCTTCCCAAAGAAGGAGTGAACCCTAGGCTTACTTGTAGGTAAGGAAAGATTCTTTATAGCTTGAACATGTTCAGGATTGATCTTAGTTCCTTCCTTAGAAACAATATGACCGAGGATTTTCCCTTCTGTAACTCTGAACATAGACTTTTTTTGATTTAGATAAATCTTATGAAGTCTACACCTTTACAATATTTTCTCTAAATCCCTTAGGTGGTCTTCTCATTTCTTGGAGAACACAGTCAAGTCATCTAGGTATATCAAAATGATCTTATCTTTATAATCTACAAACTCCATATCCACGACCCTTTGAAAATTTGCGCCGGCATTGATCAAACTGAAAGGCATTCTTCTATAAATGAACGTACCCTAGGGGGTAGTGAACGTGGTTTTATGTTGAAATTCTCTAGCCACTTCGATCTGATTATAGCTAGAGAAACCATCTAGCATAGATAACATTTCTGATCTAGTTACTGCCTACAGAATATGGTCCATGACCAACAGTGGGTACTTATCCTTTAAAGAAGCCTGATTAAGATTGCGGAAATCCACACAAATCCTAATTTCTCCATTTTTCTTGCGAATTGGTACAATATTAGCTATCCAGGTCAAATGTTGAATAGGAAACACTATTTATGCATCTAGCATCTTTTGAACTTCATGAAATATTGTCCCTGTAATCTTGGGATTATATTGTCTTTCATTTTTCCTAAATGGAACTGCACCAGGCTTCAAGGGTATGGCATGCTCCATCTCCCTAGGTTGGAAATACTTCAAGTCTTCGTATGAATAATCCAAAACGTCAGAATATTTGGTAAGGATATTTATGAATTTCCTGCGCTCCTCAAGTGAGGAACACTTACCAATATTGATCAGGAGAGGTTTATCCTTGGTATCGATATTACTTGGCTCATAGTCAGCAAAATTCGCAGGTCCTGCCTGCTCTTTCTCTTTGATAAACCTGTCATGTTTGTCAAAAATTTCTTCAAGTGAAACCAATCCTTTGGGAATTTTATTTCCTTTGAGTTGAATGATGCCATCACCAGGATCTTTGTTCTCAACTCCTTCCTAAATGGGTGAGGTAGTTGATTCACGAAATGCAGAATCACTTCCTTTAAAGTACAATTGTTCAAAAGGCAATAATTTGTTGATCATCATTAAATACTTGCCAATTTTCTGCATTGTCAGGAACACTCGGCCTAAAATCCATTTCAATGGTGTATTTGACTTGATCAAATTCTGAATGAGGAATCATTAGTGAAGCTGAGACTGCTAGAGAATCCACTTTGTCATTTTTTTCACGAGGGAAAAATTTTATGGAAAAGGCATCAAAGACTTCTATTGCGTCCCAAACTTTATTTCTGTAGTGTCTCAAACGATCATTCTTTATTTGGAACTGATTTCTTACCTGTTTCACGATCAATTCCGCATCTGCAAAGATTTCCAAATTTTTGATCCCTTTCTGCTCTGCAACTTGGAGGAAAAGGATTAACACCTCCTACTCTGCAGTGTTATTAGTATTTGAAAATTCAAGTTTGTAGGAAAAAGGAAATATTTTACCATTTGGAGATATGAGCACCACTCCTACATAGAACCCGTTGAGAAACAACTTCCATCGAACTCAAGAGTCCATATCTCATTGGAATCTTGGCAAGTGATCTTAGGGGTATGAACTTATGTAGTCATCATATAATTTCCCATACTTGAGCCATGGAAAAGGATCTGTGTGTGAGGATATTCAATTTTCGTTACCATGAACTTTGCCTGAGCTTCCGGCATAAGCTTTTTCATTTCCCCATTGATAGGAATCATGGCATGAGACCAGTCCATTTGAATCTCACCACCCAAATCTCTACAAAATTTCCTGCTCAACAACATTCCATACGAGGCAGGAATGTCAGCAACTAAAATAGTTACCTTAACTCGATTTTGAGGGAATTGGGCTAAAACCATTTGGGCGTCTTTAATATGCTCGATTAGAGGAACTTGCTTGGTTTCCATGGAGTAACTGTTGTTGCAGACTCACAGCACCCCTGGATGTAGATCAGGCTTCTAGGTTGATGTTCAGGTATCCAGTGTCTATTGCACATTACATGGAATCCTTTCTCCAAGTGTGGGACTTGAAAAGATGAGAAAGGATTCTCTAGAGAAGGCTGGTTCCTATTCCTCTGGTGTCAGATGCACCAATAAAATGCAGAGGTTTTACTACAATCTTTAAGTCTAATTTGCCAAGGAGACATGAATAGAGAATTGCCTAAAAATAAACTGGACCTAAACTACGGAGGTGATGCACTTTTTGGAATGTTGGTACTACCCGTTTTGACAAAATTAAACACAAACCACATAAATGCAATACAACACCATGCACAGGTGACCAAACTACAATAAGAGATCAAAAATGACAACAATGAATATGTGAGAGGGTTTAGAATCAATCATAGACACACACACACACACACACACACACACACACACACACACACACACACACATATATATATATTATATTTGCTCAAGAGTCGATTGGACAGTACATTTAAAAACTGGCATTATCTTGGAATCCATATGGGAGGTTTGAAAAGCTCCACAAATTCTCCCACCAAGTAGGGAAGAAGAAAGGATGCAAAACTGAGAATGTCCGACCTCTAAAAAGGGCTCCTCTTTACAATATATATGAAGAAATGAGGGGAAAGAGAGAGGAAATCTAGAATCTATCCTAACCACTTCTTGGTAGCATTTAAAATCATCTCATTATGATCCAAGTGGCGGATCCTGGCAAAACAGCGGGCTGTCTAATAGGAGCGGCGAGCTGTCTGCTGCATTAAAGTTGGTTGTTGAAGCATTACACACGTCAGAGATGTTTCCTTAATTTTATCCCTCCAAATAGCACCAAAATGCAAGATTGATCCCAGAATCATGTAGATAATTTCAACAGATTTCCGTTGATATCAAGAACGTGCAAATCCGAGCTCTGGATCGAAAGATATGATGATCTGAAGATTTAGGGCACAAAACATGCGAAAACAGATTTTTAAATTTCTTTTCCCATGCTCTGCCATCTGGACGACACGTGGCGGGTTCTAATTCACTGAGAAATTCCCTCTCTCCACCTTTTCATGGGTTTTTCTTGTGGGCCCCTTAAACTTGGACACGTGACACTATTTCATTGGTTTGAATCAGTGCTCGAAAACTCGCCCCTTTGACTTTTTGGACCTTTTTCCTTGCAACATGTGTCATCTCCTGGTTGGTCCGCAGGTCTGCCGGCTCTTTTGTGTCCATCGCGTCCTTTTGTCTTGGATGTCCCACTTTTCCTTGTGCTGAAGTTTCTTGTTTCAGCCGAACCGGCCGGTTCGCGTCCATTTGTCCCTAATGTCCCAGTGCTTTACGGGGCGAATTCTTCCGGTTCGCCCGATCCGGCCGATCCGCGCCTTTACGGCCCAAATGTCCCAAATTTTTGGTGCAAAATTTCTCCTTTTCGGCCGATCCGGGTGGTTCACGTACTCACGGCCCGAATGTCCCAAACTGTTGGATGATTTTCTTCTCTTTCGGCTGCACCAGCTTTCAGAACGTCCCATGTTTCCTCATCTGATCCGACTGTCCTGAGTTGCTACAGGATCCCCGTTCCGAGGATCTCAAACCGGCCGGTTCGCGTCCTATCGCGAACTCTTGTCCCACTTGTCATAACTTTTGGGCCATTTCTGTAGGCTTTTCGGCACGATCCCACGCCTTTGCGTCCCAAATGTCCCACTGTTCTAGCCACAAGGACTTAGCCGATTTTCACAATTTTTTCTGGCCCAGGTTTATTTTCTGCAACTTCTCGCATTCTCTTAGAGCTCGTTCTTTTTCAGCCTGGGACTTGGGAATCCTGATGTATGTTATCAATTCAACCCTGGGGGGGTGAAATTGGATAACAGTAACATGATCCAAATGTTCTCGTACAAGTCAAACCAAGAGCATGTGTTAGTTTGGCTGGCATCACATTATCTGAGGCTCTAGAGTTTATAATGCAATTACTTAATTTACATCCGTTGATCAGAAAGGACACAAAGAAAGGTTCAACCTTTTCATTGGAAGGTGTAGTGGCCACCACAATATTTTGAGTTTTCCCATCTTGGGAGTTTTTCAGAATTCCTTTTGAGGAATGAAAATTAGAGTTGCCTTTGATAAATTGGACCATTTTCTTGAGTTGATCCTTGTTGGACTTCAAGTACTCTGCCTGTGACATGGAAATTTTTGTTTTATTGATATGATTAATGATATCAAATTTAGGAAAAGTAACCACACTTAAAGTCTCAAATATAAGCTCTTTCAAACTTGATGATGGCACACTTTTGACCTTGGCCTCGGGCTTGGTTGACATTGATGTGGAAGAAGGAGATTTCTTCGTAGTTGGTTTACCAACTGATTGATCTAACAAAGGCCCTCCTTTCTTTAATATAGTCTTGACCTTTGAAACCTCAGTCTCCTTGGACTCTTTAGGAGCCTCGTTTGTCTTGGATTCTTTGGGATTTTCCTTGGAAACCTCTTTATTTCCCACCTTAGTGGTATCCTGCTCCTTTTTCTGAGAGCGTGTGAAAATGGTGAAATATTGACTATTCATATCTTCTATAATTTCTTCGTATTCGTCTTCCTCATCGGAACGGTACTCAAAGAAATGATTATTACTTTCCCCCTTAGGATCTTTAACTTCAGGTTCAGATGTCTCAGAATCCAGCTCTTCCTCATCAACCTCGACGACTTCAATCTCATCATCACTTTCTTCAACGACATCGCATTTGGAATTAGTTACGGGAGCTGCTTCAATAGCAAGCCTTGTTAGAGTGCCTATAATCCTGGCTTTGTTGGGAACGTATCATTTTCTCAGGATGTCCTTGTAAGAATTAGGTTTACTACTTTGAGCAACTTGCTTTTTCAAAGCCAGCACATCATTAGCCAACTTAGTGAGTATAGTTTTTGAAGTGTTGGGAGTTTCTTGACTCTTTCCTTTGAGGGAATTTTTCTTGAATTTTCCTGCCATGATTAAGTCATCTTCAATTTCTATGGCTAAAGATTGAGCAAGTTCCAAAGTAGCCACCCTAGCCCTTCTCAGCTGATAGCACACTTCTGGTTGTTGTGTGTTAATAAAGAAACATTTTTGTCCATCAAGGTTTGGATGAATCCCGGCGGGAACTTTGTTCACCATTTTGTTGAATTTAGCCATGAAATTCCTCATGGGTTCTATTGGCTCTTTCTTCACCTGAGATAGTTGGGCAAGAAGAGCATGTTCATCTTCTGCCGTCTTGAATCGATTTTCAAACTTAGTTTTCATATCATTCCAATTTGTGATACATCCATTGGGTAGATGATGAAACCAATCTGCAGCAACATCATGCAATGTTTCGACGAAGAGATGAATAGCAACATCTTCATATTCTACTGACAAAATAGCACATGCAGCGAAAAAGGTAGAAATATGATCATCTGGTGACGTCTTCCCATCTCTGTCAAACTTGGGAAGAATATTTCTTGATCCTCATGGGAGTTCATGTCGAGTAGGTAAGGCCAATGGGCCTATGGAATTTCCCCATGGTACATTGACTGCCATTTGAGGAAAGGTGGTATGCGAAGGTAAAACAACGTGAGCAAGGACAAGTGCTTGACTGGTAGTGATTCCTTCCTTGCTTGCTCTTTCAGGACTTGATGCAAGGCTTTGCAGATCTACGAGGTGTGTTCTTCTTTGGAGGAGATAACTTAAAACCAAATTTTCCTTGAAAGTCAAAAGTGGGGTCAGATCAACCTTTAGCTTTTTCTCCTCGCGTAAACCTCTTTCCTTCCAGTTTGGAATCTTTATTGTGAAGGGATCACTGGCATGTTTCGACCAGCTCTAGCCTTTTCTCTTCACTCTCTTTCTTGAGCTATTTGCGCCTGAATAGCTCTAGCAACTCTCGCAACTTTCTCTTCTTCGTTATCTAGTACTGATGCAAGGTGAGATGAAAATGATAGTTACTTGTGCACTTTTCCCAAATAGCTTGCCTCAAATATGATGATATATCTTCTTGAGTATCTGCAAAAACAAGATTTGGTTGCAAGATAGGTGGGTTACCTATAATAGTCATACAACTTTTTACCTTGGTGGAAGAGGACCGCTTCGGTGAACAATGATCAACACGTGTCTAGGAGGTCTCCTGACCACAAGTGTGGGTGCTCTTCTCCTAAGATCTTCGATGTAGATTTCTCTGTCAATGGCTCTATCAACAACCACAAATTACTGCAAGCTTTCATGGTTTTCCCAAGCTACTGTTTGAAGGTTGGCAAAAATGTCTCCTTGGAAATATTTGTCGGGCACAAGGTTTAGTTGAAGAACTGGAGCTTGTGTAGAGGGGATAGTCATAAAGATTTAACCAAGCACTGGTTAATGATTCTTAAATCCCCAGTAGATTCCCCAAAAACTGTTAGCATATGGATTTGCACGCATGCAAATGACATGCAATAGTGTGGGAATGAAGTCCCTCCTCAATGAAGGTGAGGCTACCTTTATTGAAAACCAAAACTATATTTACATCTATACATTCAAAATTGTATGTGGGGGGGTGTTTCGGAACATCAATGGAAAGAAAACTGAATGAAGGAGATGGAATGGAATGAAGGAAAGGAGTGAAATGGAATGAACTGAAAGAACATGCAAGAGTTAGGTAAAAACAGAGCCTAATATTGCATGAAGAAGAAAGACGAATAACCAACACAAATAAAATGGAGTTTGAGTTAGCCAAACAAGAACGCGTAAAAGGGAACACACATGAGCAAGTAGATAATCAGAGCTTGATCACTGTGAACTAGAACAACTGATTAATAACATTGATAATAAGATCAAAGATAATATTTGCATGCAATATTTCAAAACACCTAACATCTAATGAACATAAGAACATCAAATGTTACAAGAGATAATGAATGAGACACAAAGTTTGTATTTCATTAACTCCAAAATGTTTTTCACAAAAGAACACAAAGTTTCTTCCTGAAACAAAGCTTGAACAAAAGTATTTTCTTCTCCTCTCTCAAATTCACCCTTTACAAATGAGCCCCTCACTTCCTTTTATAACCCAAAAGTTGGTTACAAAGTAGTTAGGGTTTTACATGATCATTAAATAAGGCACTTAAGTGACCTTTGAATTTTTCAACAACCTTATTAAAGACAACCCAAAACTAGAAATTACTTAAAATAACCATTGTTTCTCAAATAACAACACATTTTAAAATATACAATAATAACCAGTGCCTTATCCAGGTAAATGGGGTCTGCCTATCTCAAGTGTATGAGAAATGGACTCTCCCACTTTGTTAGATATCAAGAAAGTCAACTTCCTAAAATGCCGGTGAAATTAGGATCTTCCGCTTTTGCCAGTTGAAAGGATCTAAATCTTCCCAAAGTTTCAAACATCTTTTCCTCTTCTAGAGGTTCACTTGGTCAAAGAATAGCGTCACAAAATACTTGCAATTCAAGAATTCTACTTGGCATATCATTTAAATTAACAATTTTGGATTGAGCATTCTCAAATAAGTTCTTTAATTTGATGCACCGCTCCATGGAAACTGACGAGAAATTGTTGGTGGGAGTGTACATGTCCTTAAAAAATTGTGAAAATTTTTCTTCCACCTGCTCTGATGAACACCTTTGATTATGCTCATTTACGAGGTTACAAGGAATCTCAGCCATGAATTCCTGAATCAAGGAGAGTGAAGTGAAGGCTTCATTGCACATGTTGTAATAATGGATAATAGAATACTCGAGAAGTGTTTTTCTTGATTTGAGATGCAGACACCAAAGAAAACGTGTCCCTCGATGTCCAAATTTGAGAATTCCTTCAATAGCTAAAATTGAAGATTCCATACTTGTCATCTCCTGTAAACTGAGCAATATCTCATCCAAATTTGATATAGCAGAAACAAACGTTTCTTTGAAAGAAAGAATTGGATCAAGATACGCATTTACATCTTCATGAAGCTTAACTGCGGTCTTGATCGTTCCCTGGCCTAAAACAAGAATCTCTGAAATCCAAGTTTTAGTGACATGGCCCAATGTGTTTATTTCCTTTGACAAATTAAAAGTATCTTCATCTGGGGAAGCCACTGCATCAGGTATTGGGAAGGTGGATGACATGGGATTTATCAAATGTTGAACATATTCCACCAATTGATTCTTTTTGGCCTTGAGCCGAGAGTTTTGAGACTTGTATTTCTCAAGTATTTTTAGCACGATATCAATTGAATCTCGAGACATTGCCATGTCACTCTGTAATGTAGATCTTCCAAGTCCCATTCTGGAAACTTCATAGTTGGCAGGTGTCATAACATCACGCTCCTTATCCACTTGTGGAATGGCAAGGTTTGCAAATTTGTTTCCATCATTATCCACCATTATTCGAGAAAGAACCTTAAGATTCTTAGGAATGGCGTCATTAGAAAGTTTGAAAGGGCATCAAAATCAATGTCAATTGGCTTGACAACTCTCTTCCTTTTCTTCACTTCAAAATCAACCCAAGAAGGAGTATCATTCACTATTTCAGCATACAAATCTTGGAACTCGAATCAATATTCTCATTATTTCCGACATCATGAGATCCTTCTTAAATCCTATCTATGACCTCGATTTTAGGAGACAAAACCTCAATATCCATTTCCTGATTATTTGGGAGATTTTGGGAAATCCCTTAATAAACTACATTCTCTGAAGTGTTTGTTTTTTGAATTACCTGCACTTGAGTGGATGCTTGTTTGATGCATGGCTGGAGATCATTAGGTACTAGCTTTTGATCACTATTAACGATGTGGGTAGAAGAATCTCTACTCAAGGTAGAAAATCCAAACACACGATCTCTTCCTTCTTCAGGGTTTGGATCTCTCTCCTTGTGACACGTTACTTGGCGAAGTGGATTTTTGAAACCACTCTTTTCTTGCCTGTTGTGTATGATTGGATGGTAATGAGGTTGATTAAGAATATACTTTGGTTGAATGGAGACCTCTTTGTATTGGTAATTTTTGTGATCCCAAAACATGATCTGGAATGGATTGCAATTTGGCAAGTTCTCTATCATACCAAGAAATGCTTCTTTCAATAATTGGTTGGTTCTTGCCATCAAGAGAAAATTCATTTCTTTTAGTCCAATCGATTTGAGGCAATGGGGTAAAGGCAACGACATCATATGAGGGATCGATGATTTCCTCATCATCATTTATGAATGAATCGGGAGGAATCTTGATTTGGAAGGCCTTGATCTGAGCAAGTGTTAGGTGAGAGTACTCTTGTATTCTTACCTCATGTTCATCCAAACAAGCAACCCAGAAATCCTCCATGGTAGGATTATGTTGGTACTTCACTCCCAGAATATTTTAAATATATCTATTGATATCAAACTAGGCTCTCTTCACATATGGATGGATGGTTATGAGAGAAAATTATCTTTCCATGACCTGTGCACTTAAAATATTTGGACATTGGTATTCCCCGATTTGGATCGGGGAATGAATTCTTGAATGGTGCTTGTCACTAAGACAGCAGTGAACTTGGAATAATTTTCATGCCAGCTCCATTAATGCCCATCTGTTACTGACGTACTTGGGAAGTTTCCATGGTGTCCCAGCAAAACCACTCACGCGAATGTAGGAAAAAGATGAAAATTGTATAAACCAGGTTCCCCATTGGGAAATGACACTCATGGCTTCTTTGGAAAACCTTTCCTTAGTATTCCGATTCAGGTTCCAAATTACGTGGAAGGTGAATGCATCATTGACTCTTCTAAAATGGTGAGAACTATTTTTGAAGCTGAGTTATGGGTAATAGTGAAAAACACTGTTTAACGGCCCCATGCCTTGTCTCATTTCAAGTCCCAAAAATAGCTTTCTTCGTGCTACTGCATAGGTCAGATATGAAGTCATGTAGAAGCATCCAATCATCCTAACTTCTATCAATTGTTTATGATGGGTGTTACTGATGATGGTGGCCCAATCCACAAAATCCCTCTTGGCTAGGATGATACAAATAAACTAGTACATCCATGGGTGGAAAACCCTAGCAGAAGGTAGACCGAAATCTTGACTTAGGAGAGTGATTATGTTTCTGATTTCTTCCACAAATCAACATGGTACAATTATTAGGGAATCCTGTCAATTCGAGGTCTCTTGGTTACTAACTAGTTGTTGTTGACCATTTTTGCTCCATCTCAGTTGTTCTTCATCCCAGAATTCTTACGCTGACTAGCGAGTGATATCCGCATTCTCGGGAAAGTTGGGTATGCCAAGAAATTCCTCAATGTGTTTTGGTTTGATCAAGAGGAAAGTCTCGTGATTATCTTTAAAAATTCCTCGTCTCTCAGGGTTATAATGCTCCACGCAAGCAATAACTAACTCCAGACACTGCACTGAGACAGGGAATGCCGCTGCTTTGGGTAGGCCACTATGGTAAAGTCTATATGAGAAAATGGTTTTGCCTTCAGTTTTCACTCACTCGCAAAACTGTTGCATGTTGATGTGACCTAGATTGGTATCAGTGATGTTGTCATATGCTGACTTAATGGAAATGAGAGGGATAATTCCTTGGAATTCATATTTCAGGGCGGATTTGTTAGATTTCTACACTGGCTTCCTCAATCTCCCCATAGATTTGGATTTTTCAGCCATTATGAATTTTACAAAAGAACGACTCAGGCACACAAGACAATGCAAACGGGGCCAGGTCTTAGTGTCCAAAACCCCGTCGACGCAAGATAACTATTTCCTGTTATATTATTATTATTATTTGAAAATAATAATAATAATTGTCTCGATTTACAATTTTTTTTAAAATGTCAATACAAACATATCGAGACTAGGCACGAGTTTCAAATCTTGCGACAACAATGATATCTATTTTTTTATTTTAATTAAAATCTCTCTATTTTAATATTTCACGCGGATCGATTTAATCTCTTTTTTTAAATTTGCCTTGGCTGCATGAACTACTGATTTTTTGCGTTGGAAGACTCCTAATTTTGTGAATGCATGGAGAGTGTTTTTTTGGCTTCTGCTATCCTCTTTTTTCCTTTGCACACGTGGGATTCCTGTCCTAAGGCACGTGGTCTTCTTCTATGTTGCTCTTTGTACTTTTTTTCCTCCTTCAAGGCGTCTCATTCAGGCTGGGCATGACTTCTCCTTGGCTGGGCGTGGAATTTTAATTTTCTTGTTTTAAAAACAGTTCCTTTTTGCCCTCACGCGTGGAAAGCTGTTCTCCTTCTTACTTGGCGTGGAGATTTGGTTTTGGGAGTGCATGGGAAATGTTTTTGGATAGCTCCACCTCTCCTCTGCCCAATGCGTGAAAATCAATTTCCTTTATTTCCTCTCGACTTTTTATTTTTGCCTATGTGTGTGGGTAATTATTCTGCCTAAATATGTTGGAAATGATTTATTTTTGGCTTGGTATTCTTTCCTGCATCAATGCGTGGCCTGATTCTTGGCTTTAGCATGGGAATTGCTCTGATCTTCTGGCAAATGTATTGAAATTTTCTTCTTAAAACCTACATGAAATCCAATCTTTCCTTGCTTGGCGTGGGGTTGTAATTTTTGCTCAGGCATGCGTTGAAAACTGTTTCTCTGGCCTTTATTCTTTTTGATCTCCTTTCAATGTGGAAAGATACCAAAGAAAAAAAAACAAAAACCCAACGTTTCTATTTCTCCCAACGTGCATGCACTGGCGTGGACTTTCTTTTGAAACACGTGGGAACTCCTTGCTTTCTTTATTAGATTGTATTCCTTCTAAAAACCAATGCGTGGACTATTTTACTTTGGAAAATGCGTGGAAGTCTATTTTTTTTCTTTATACTATCTTTTCATTCTCTGCAAATTCATTAAAACTGACTTCTTCTTCCCTGAATTCTTCTCTCTCCTAGGTGTGGAAATTGCTGTCTTGGAATTTTAAAACTATTCTTTCTCTCTACATAAAAATGCGTGGAAGATTGTTGGATGTGGCAAAATATTATGTCCATCAGAAGAAATAAGAAGCAAAGATTCATACGAATTTTTCCAATGGGTTTGACGGAGGAAGTTATGGGGATTAATCCAACTTCCTCTCTTCCTGGGTAGTGGGGTTAAGTGCCAGGGGAAATGGGGAAAGCAACGGACAATTGTAAACAGGAATGGAAAAGTGGGTTGGCAATCCCCGTTCAATTTTCCCATGTGAGAAATTGGGGAATTTCTTTCCCATTAGCCAATCCAGGATTTGGAAATTGGTGAAGAAAATCCCATGTGTGGGAAATTTGAAGAAGATTGCCAGGAAAGGGTAAATCCGGGTTTGGGAAGCCAAATTGGCTTCCCGACAGTTGAAAGCATAAGCTTACTTCCCCGACAATAAAAATTCATCGAATGAACTTTTAATTTATATTTATTTAATTAAATACTTCTGAAGTTATTTAAAAATCAATTTTATCAAACAAGAAGCAATTAATTAATTAATTTAATGTATTTTAACGCGATTTAAAGCATGGCGGGAAGATTTCTTGCCCGAAAAGGATGAAATGAAGACCGAAACGATCACAAAAATGAGACAATCGCAATGAGGGCAATGAACCACGCAAAGTAACACTTTTCAAAATTTTCAATTTTTATTATTTTTAAACAATAATTGTGAAGTCAAAATTGGCCGATAACACCAATCAACTAAACATAAATGCAGCTATGCCCATGTACCAAGGGAAGCCCTGTGATAAAGTACATACATATGTTTTCCCATTTCTATTTGGGAATGGGAAGAGGCTGAAGTAATCCTGCTGGAAAAGAATGCTCGGATTTGGTTTTCTAGAAAACCATACACTCTCTAACATGATTAAGTACTTTGTCCTTGATCCCCTTCCATTCAAATATCTCCCTGATAAACCTTTATGTTTTGACATACCCAAGGTGCCTAGGTAATGGTGTATCATGTACTTCTTGAAGGATATTCTCCTTTATCTTGGACCCTGGTACAAGAAAAAATTCTATCATTATAGAAAATGAGATCATCCACTACTCTGTATCGGTCATCCTGTATAATACCATCCATGATCTTGCATGCAAACTGATTTTTGGAATACTCAACAAGTATGTGAGCCTTTCAATTTGTTGAAATCTCAGACATAGAACTAAACATAAAAGTAAGGTAAGGACACATAGATAAAGCATCAAAAACAATATTATTCTTACCTCTAGTGTACTTTATGTCAAAGT
The DNA here is from genome assembly GCA_019776745.2 of Taxus chinensis. NCBI lineage: Eukaryota > Viridiplantae > Streptophyta > Pinopsida > Cupressales > Taxaceae > Taxus > Taxus chinensis. Next base: position 281,620,900 of record CM034153.1, on the reverse strand, counting down.
CATAGGTTTGAACCTTGTTCACCCATCTCTGTTGGCAGTCGTTGAGATATTTCTGCCCCAAGAAGAACCTCAAACTATTGTGATTTGTATGAACCATGAACTTTTTCCCCACAACGTACTGTCTGAATTTGGCCAAAGCATGCATAATGGCAAACATATCCTTGTTAATTGAATACCCTCTCTCTCCACTGATTTCAATTTCCGACTCTCATAGGAAATCAGATGCCTATCCTGAATGAGAACTACCCCAATATCATATCCTGATGCATAAAAATCTATAATGAATGAGTGAGATAAATCTGGCAATGCAAGAATGAGACATGAAATCATCACCCCCTTGAGGTGATCACAAACCTGTTGTGCTACTTTTGACCTAGAAAAATCCCCCTTCTTGGTCAAATCAGTCAATGGAGCAGTCAACTGAGAGAAATTCTTCACAAAACTCATGTAGTATGTGCATAACCACACGAATCCTCTCAAATGTGTCAATATCCTAGGTGGTGGTGAATCCAAAATTTCTCGTATCTTCTCTTAACCCACCTTCACTACTCCCCCACTAATCACATATCCCAAATATAGAAGTTTTTTCATGCCAAACTCACACTTAGAAGTTTTCACATATAGCGAATTAGCTTCTAATATCCCCAATATCTCACCAAGGTGCCTAATATGGTCCTCCCAAGTTCTGCTGTAGACCAAAATATCATCAAAGAATACCAACACAAACTTCCGCAGGTGGCGGTTGAACACATGGTTCATCAAAGATTGGAATGTAGCTGGAGCCTTAGAAAATCTGAAGGGCATCACCAAGAACTCAAAGTGACCGTAATGACATCTGAAAGTTGTCTTATGCACATCCTGCTCCTTGAATTTGATCTGGTGATATCCAGATCAAAAATCTATTTTTGAAAAATATATTGCACTATGTAGCTCATCAATCAACTCATCAATTCGTATTACTGGATACTTGTTCTTTATTGTCTTCTTATTCAAGGCATGATAGTCTATACACATCCGCATGGTCCCATCCTTCTTCTTCACCAATTGCACCAAAGATGCAAAAGGACCGGAACTCGGTCTAATATGCTCCATATCGATGAGCTCATGGATAGTCTTCATGATCTCATCCTTAAACCATTTGGGGTGATAGTAAGGAGAAGTAACCACAAGTCTTGCGTCCTTTAGCTCAATCACATGCTCAAATCCCCTATCTGGAGGTATGTCACCAAAAATTGTATTATGCTTGTCTAATAATCCCCGTATATCCGCATGATACTCATGTGGTCTGATTTCTTGGTTGAAACCAAACAATGTACTGCCCAATCCACCCCATTATGCTTATGAATCCTTTCAATCCTTTTAGCTATAACAACCCAGGGTGCCTCTGAAGATAAGCCCCTCAAAATCACATTCCTCACTTTGGACTTAAACTTCAACTCCATCATCTGAAAGTTAGTCCAAAAATCACCAAGGGAATGAAGAAATTGTACTCCAAGCACTAGGTTGGTATCTCCAATACCAACAATATAGAAATCATCGGTAATTATATAGTTACCCATTGTGATGCTTAATTAGGTAACTCACCATGTGCACCTCATAGAATCTCCATTGGCTACAACCACGTTGAAGCCCTCAAAATCCTCTGTCCGTAATCCTTGCCTCTCAACCAATGAGGCATCAATAAAGTTGTGAGTTTCCCCAATATCAATGAGTACCAATACTTGTTTTCCCTTTAAAACTCCCCTAACTCTGAATGCCTTATACCTTGGGGTACTAGACAAAGTGGTGATAGTCTCTTGGGGGAAAGTCTTGCTATCCTTCTCAACATGTGCACTATCCAATGCCTCATCATCATCATCCTCTAATTCATGTGTGTCCAAATCCTTGTCACTATCACTCTCCCCAAAAATCTCTATGAATTGGGCCTTCCCTCTACCCCTACAATCATGTCCTGGAACCCAAGGTGTGTGGAAATCAAAACATAGTTTCTTTCACCTCAACTCATCTCTGTCCTCCCTAGATATGAATGGTCTCCTGACTGCATCTTTCCTAGGTGGAGGTACCTTCGGATGTGAACCATCAGATATAAAAGGGAAAACCTTAGGCTACACTCAAGGTGGAAAACTTTACTTAGGAGTGGATAACTCCAAATCACGAGCTCTCCTAATTGCCTCATACAAAGAAGAAGGATCAAATTCCTTCACAAACCTAGTGAGAGCATATGTCAAACCTACTGTGAATAGTGAAATCCACCTCATCTCCGTAACATCAAGTACCATGACTGATAATCTATGAAAATCTACAATATACTTATCTAGGGATCTAGTCTGTCTCAAATGAGTCATCTCTTTAAAATACCTTTCAGGGTCTCTCCTATCAAATCTTATCACTAGCCTCTACATGAACTTTGCATATGTAGTAATGTGTATGTGTCCCTGCGTAATCAATCCATGATGCCACCAATCATGAGCGTCTCCCTCAAGATGTAATATTACAAACTTAATTACATCTTCCTCATGCATAGGAATCAAGTTGAAGTATGTATTCAACTTCTGAACCCAAGACTGTGCAGTACACTTCTTAGAACCATCAAAGTGTGGGATGGAAATATATCCCAATCTCCTCTATAACTCTAGTACCTGTATCTGATGATCTCTCTTGGGCCTGCTGCCAATCTTAATTTTGCAATATTCCTGAAATGACATGTTGTCACTAAAGTCCTCACTCAATCTATGGTACCTCTCCTAACAATACTCCTCATCCAAAATATCTATTGGTTTCCGTACCTGTGAAACTTCTAGATCCTTCAAGAAAGAAGGTTCATGAAGCCCCAAAGTCTTGGTAGAAGAATGGGGAGAGCGCTGCCCTGGATGCCCGCTCTCACCTCTTTGACCCTGTTGTCCCATATTTCTATTCTCTCCTCTCTCCGTATGAGTATCAATCCTTCCCTGTGCTAATCTCTCAATGACCTGGCTCAAATAGAGATTAGTAGTTTCCTGCTGCTTTACCATGTTGGTGAACAATTGTTTCATCAGATCCACACCCATGTCCTCACTATATTTTTCTCCCATATTTCAACCCCAATAGGTTGGAGAAACAAATTCTCTGATACCAATGAAACATCCCTTGTGGGATACCACAAAAATATAGAAAAATTGCAGCAAAGGAAATATTGATTTTTGCAGATTTTTAACATCTAGGGAAGAGAACTGAAGAAAATTTATATCTCTCAAAATACTCACTCAAATCACTTGAAATTTTTGGGAGAGCTTGCTAATATTATAAAGAACATAAGAAAATTATTTTTGGAATTTTTGGAATAGTATAATGCAGCGAGAAAATTACAGAAAGCCCTAAACAATGGTAAAACTTCAAAAATTCATAACTTTCCCAATAAGCAAGATAAAATTACGAAGTTCTAGAAAGTACATATACTAATATGGAGAATTAAACCCCAACCTTTAGATCTGAAAATGACAACCTAGAAACCCTCCAAAAAATGGCTGCAATCTCCAAAACAAGTTGCCCCTTTGGAAAATGATCCAAACCCTTTGAAAAGTCTCTAGAAATGATGCCAAAACTTGCTCTTATTGCTGCCGTAAATCTGATATGAAAAATCTTTGATTTTCTCCACAAAATTTCACCAAAACCCTCAAAACCCTCCATCTGAAACCCTCTGAAAATACCTCTGTAAAAAAACCCTAAAAACAACTCCAAAATGACAAGCTAGGGTAGATCTCTCACTACCGAAGAACGCCCTGCTAGCTAGGGTTGGATATCTCACCATTGAAGCTAGGTTCGTTATGGGATTTCACTCCACAAGCTATAAATTTGCAAGCAATAATTACACATGAAGGAAAATTATTATTTATGCAAGAAGGACCTTCACTTTTCCCTCCCAACTCCTTATATATTTCTACCTAAGGCAAAAGAGCCCCAAAAAGTTCAAGTTAAATTTTTTGCCTTAGGAAGGACCAATAAAATAAAAGTAACTTAAGTCACTTTTCCCCTTTTAAGTTGCCATGGTCCATAAGTGACCCCTTACACAACATTAAAACATTAAGTGTCATGTGGCCCCTTCCTAGCGACAAAACATAATATCTAGTCCCTCTAAAACACTTTACGCTCATGTCAACAAAGAATTATAACAAAATGGACTAGATATTCATACCCAATAGCTCCTAGCATCCATAGCCCCTTGGGTATGACTAAGGCTTAGAATTGAATTGGCCCTTAGGCCTTAGATGTAAGAAAGGGGACATTACAGTCCATAGACTGTTTGGTCTAGTGGACATCATTAAAATCTTTTATTTCTTATATTATTCAAGAGAGAACCACAAAATTTTGAGCTTCTAGTGGACTCGATTATACATTATTTTTGGGTCTGTGGAAGTGGTGTAGGACATATGTGGAAATGATGTAGCAATTTCCCTCTTAACTTGGGGTTGATTTGGTTTGATTCCTAACATTCTTGTTGATATGTTTGGAAAAATATCGATATTCACACGACTTAATCTTTACTTTTTTATTTGCGCTATAGTGTAAATAATGTTGAACATCATAAAAATCACATCCTATGTAACATTTTCATTGATTTATTATATTCATAAGTAGTCTACAATGGATACCAAGGTTATGGTAATGGGCTGTGAGTTAATAATAAATTCCAATCTTAAATTTGACATCTATTAGACCTCCATTTATTTATTTTCCTTTTTTTGTAAGTTGTTGGAAAAATAATTTGTTGTGAGGAAAAATTGTGGGATTTCACCAACGCTCTAGGACCAGGTTTGTCTGATTGAATTGGGTAGATCCATTTATTGAAAGTAAGGAAATGAAAACAATCTAAACTAATTTCAGGGGTGGCCCAAAGACCATGGATCACAAATGGATAATTCCCTAAACATGTGGCAATTGTTTGTATGGAATACAAGGGAGAAAAATTACTTAGCGGGGGACATAGGAGAGGGATTTTGATAAAAAAATAACATAGATGAGTTCATTTCATTAAAATCAAAACATGTCACTTGCATCAATGAGAAGAAACCATTCACAAAGAAAGAGAAACAATCCACAAGAAACACAATTTTATTGAATCATGTTGCACAATTTACAATGCTCATGGAGTACAATTTGAGATGGAGATAGAATAGTAATAGACAAGAAATAGAGGAAATAGAGGCACTGGTTTCTAGAAAGAAAATGAGAGCTAGTAAACATGCATTAACCATCCTTTTACAATGAGGAGATCATCTCCTTTTATAGCTTTACAATTCACCTCTTCATCTACCCCCCATATGACTCTTCGTGTCCTTATTCAACTTGTGACTCTCCATTTCCTAGGAATTGAGAAAACAAGTCCCATTTTTATAAATCAAAAGGGACTTTTACATTTCACCATTAGAGTAATTTAAGTGAATAAGATAGATTACAATGATTTCTCACAATGAAGAATTAGAAAGGAGGGAGAAAAGAGGATAAAGAATGAGAAGAGGAGAATGAATGCCCCAAAGCATGGATGATGATGCCTCCTCCCTCAATGTAGATCAGCTCTAGTGGTGTTGAAGATGAAAACCTGACCCCTAATGACCCTCCACAATGATGCACTAAATATGAGCTTCGATGAAGACCATTTTGAAGACTTTGCCTCTTTTGAAAACTCTTTAAACGATGCACTTCTACACATTGCCTAGATACACCAAGAAGAAGAGTGATGATTTCCTGAGAAGTAGGACACTGAGAGTACTAAAGGATGAATTATCTCAATGATACAATCCCCCTAATCCTTGAGACAATGCAACATCTTCATGATCAAAAATTCACATGAAGAAATTTTGATGCATTTCGCTTCACACAAACACGGTCTTGATTATGCCATTGCGAGAGCACTGATGATGAATGAAACACAAGACAAAATCATTCCAACTCTAGAGAAATGGAAGAAGAATGAAACTAAAAACAATTTAATCCACATTTTTATCATGCACTATGTGTGAAATGAATTGAAATAGCTTTCGAGACAAAAATTGTTATTTTCCAATTTTGGCACTTTATGCTCACCACATTGCGAAATGTGGGAATTTTCTTGATAGTTTAAGTGAACGAATTTTGTAAGTTCTAGAACCCTTTTAGGATGAGTTAAGGAATGATATGTGATCATTTTTAGTTCGTTTCACGCATTTACTATTTTTAGAATATTCATCATTATTGTCCCATTTAAGCCAATTTTGTTAGTTTTGTCAATCTTGCAAAATTTCAAGTTTTTCAATCACGAGGAAATGAAATGAAGAGTATGAATGTGAATTTTATTGGATTTAATATTTTTAATATGTGATCCCATAGAGAATTATTTAAAATTGAAACTGGTCTTCCCGGTGTCAAATTCGAACAAAACCACTTGCAGAAATTTACATAATTCATTTTAAGGCTTTGCTCCAATTTTCACGGGGTTTCGATCGTTGGAGTTGCATAAATTTGATAAACAGTTACTTTTAATTGAAAATTTTAAGAGGATATAGAAAATAACAGGTTTCATCAATGGGGGCATGAAAAAACTCTCCTTAAATGCATTTTTGCAAGGAACCTTAGGTTTAAATCTCATGGCAATCGGAGAAGGGGTTTGTAAGATATGAGCAAAAAGGTGATTTGAGCATGAGGGTTTATGGAAGAGTTTCAATAACATAAAAACAAGGGAAAACGAATGGAGGGAAGGATAATTTGAAAAATTATTCTAAAATTCACTAAGTGTTAGCTTATACCCACCTTATAACTCCAGTTTAGCTCATTCATCTTCAAATCCACCTTAGGTCACTTCTGGCTTAACCTGGGTTGAGAGAGGGAAAAGACTTTTCAAATGGGGAATGTAAGCCTCCATTGAACCTTAATACATTTCTTGAATGGTGAAATGGTGTAATAAAAATTGAAAAGTGGGCCATGGGGGGTGTTCACCATGAGGAGGGGTCAGTTGAAAGAGTGAGTTAATAACTTGCACCTAACACCCAAAGTGGTGTTTAAGTGACAAAAAAGAGTCTCTCCCTTGGGGTTGCAATTTTTTTTTCACCCATTTCAATTTTTCACCAGGTGAAAAGGTGAAATTAGGCCTCCCAAGTGTGCCACAGTTCATACCCATTATGAAAAGGGGGCCATTTTAAGTTGTGAGTTGTTAACACTTACCTAACCACCTAGGATGCACTTTAAGTGATGCAAAATCCAAAATATAACTTCCTCACCTTGGTGTCAAAATTTTTTGCACCCATTTCAAACTTTAGACCAAGTTTAATGGTGAAAAATTTCATCCAAGGTGTGAAAGTGTGACCTGTACACTTATAGTAATCCTGCCTTCACCAACAATTGCCAAAAATAGACCCCAAAGAGTGAGTCTTTTCCCTCGGAGCTTCCTTGGGAGGTTCATGGGAAAAATATATATAATTTTGAATTTAAAATAATTTCTGAGACCAATGGTACCAATTTTAGGAGCTAATTATTCCTACAATTCAAAACTTACTTCCCTTTTTGATTCTGGTCTAGCTTGTACACCGGAAGGTCAAACTGTCACCAGAGAGAAACTTGATTTTTTGTCTAACTTATCACATGGGCCATGTAGAGTGTTAGCTTATATTCAATTTAAATTTTGAATAAGGCCCTAAATCCATTTGTAACTCCCAAAATTCTCATTTTAATCTCCACTAGGATAAGGGATCTTCACCCGTATTATTGGGTTAATATCTCAAAATATTGACAATAAAATGTCCCGATTTTGTTTACAATGTGAAGTAGGAATATTTATATTTCCTATGAGTATCCTTTAACTTCATAAAAATACCCAAGGATCTTGCAACATCTAGAACAAGCTCACTATCTTTTTTACTTCTTTCATTTTCCTGCATTGTGCTACAAGTAGCCTGATGTTGCATAATTTGTTCTTAAATCAATATTTCCTTACAGAAAGTCCCTAAAATACCTATGATGATCTAATAGCTCAGAAAAAAAATTCTTGGAGACATTATCTCTTCTTTTTTAATCTCTAGAGGGTGTTCATTAGGTGTCAAACTCCTGAAAATAAGCGTTTTTAGGCCTTTGAGAGCAGTTCCTCCAAAATGGATCACAATGAACCCATGAATTGCTTCCCACCAACTTATCTACACATGATTCACACTTTAAAAATTCAGTTAGAACATCCGTCTTGGCCATGATGGGGTTTACATAGTTAGAGATTGGCTAGAGGGCATGTTTACATTACCCGGTTAAGGGATTTTCGAGTGTGGACTTAGTTGTCATGGCAAAACAAATACAATTGTTCATACTAGACATTTAGTATGAAAACAACTGACTCTATCTTGGGACTTGTTTTGGATTGAACAAAGTGAAGACAAAGCAAGTAGGAATCCCATAATCTCAAGACACTAAGAGAACCAATGCCTTATCCATTGGGCTATAGAGTCATTGCATAACAAGGATGGCTACAACAAAACCTCTTTATTGAACACAAAACACGAAAAAAAAACACATGACAGAAAGGGAAATTGAAAAACCTATATTCACCTATGGTACATGTAGAGTAAAACCTACTTTTCTATGTAGTGCTTCTTCTTGGAATGTGTTACCCGACCATGGGAAACTTCAAATGATGATGTTATGAAAAAATATTCATCGGTTCGATGAAATATGACCCCCAAATTGTTTTGGAATTTCTAGTGTTGTGAACTCCTCTTATTTGTTTATCCATGCTGATAATATTTTATCTTTCATCCCATGATTGTCATACATATGGTTCTCGATTATATCAACCTCATCACATTTATAATTAGTCTTGTTCTTAGCCATTTGATCTTCACCTGTCCAGTGCTCCATGGTCATTGCCCCTATGGGATGATTCTTGATATGATTTTTGAATTGTTCCATATCATTAATGGTCTCTTGCTTACTTCTTGGTTGATCAATACATTCTCCTTTCTCATAAATTTTCTCATCAAGGATTTCATGGGATGTGATGAGCTCTTCTGTGATAGAGACATTATCTTCATACATAACACTATTTATGGGAAATTTAAACGTATAATTTCCTTTTAATTCATCTTGTATATAATCTTCTTCTTAGAAAATGAAAGAGAAAATATCATCTCCACATTCATGTGCGTCAATGGATGTTTTGAGAGGCTTATTGAGTTCATCTTTTTTATTTATATCATCATGAAACATTTGCATATCAACTGAAAAAGTAGAATTGGCCTCATACCTATCCTGCATATCCATGGCTTGAATTAAGATTTCAAGACTTAGCTGAGGGTCCTCCATCATATCTACAACCTCTAAGATATTTTGCAATGACCTTTCCTTTTGATCTTCTAAAGACTCATTGAGAACTATCCTTTCTCCTTCATAATCAACATCTTCTGTGAGAGGCTCGAAAAATTTACTATCCGTACATTCATCATCAAGGGAATATTCTTCTTTAAACGGGAAGGAGAAAAATTCTTCTTTTTTGTCAAATTGATTTTCTGATTTTTGATACCAAAATTGATTAGTAACATCCTCCTTTTCTACACAAATTGTCATTTGAGGATTACATTTTTTCCATTCTGGATACACATGATTTTTTTATCCTCATCATCATCAAATTGAAAGTCAGAGTCTATATCCAATGGAAGGGGTATACTCGGACCAATAAAGAAAGGAAATTCCACATCTTCCTCCAAGGCTATAAAGTAATTCCAATATTTTGATTCTTGGCATGCACTTTTTCTTGTGGGATACCTTATCTTTGAACAATGTATTTCATCATTATGATAAGAAGTAGTTTTTTCATCACACCTTTGACTAATATTGTAGCATACAACCAATCCAACTTCATTACTCCACCTATCTCCCAAAAAAATCTCTTGCTGAGTAAGATGCCATATGCAGTCTAAATGTATGCCAAAAGTATTTTGGGACTAAATTTATTGTCTAGAAAGTTTATTAGGGCCACCTAAGCATTTTAAAATTTAACAATAAGAGGTGCTTCCTTGGTTTCCATAAAATAATACCAACCGTTGGTAGGCGCAAGAGTGAGGCAAAGGGATTTCAAGGGCATGGCATTATCTGAAGTTCTGGAATCAATGATGCAGTTGTTCAGTTTATACCCCTTGTATCAGCAAGGCAAGATAGTTGTGCAAGAGAGAATGGTTATTTATTCTTGAAGGTGGAGGATGTGGAGGCAAGATAGTTGTGGGCTATGGTGTTACTATAATCGATACTTACAGAAGATGGTTTAGAACTATTTTCTTTGACAAATTGAACAAGATTTTCAAATTGCTTAGGGTGAGTTCTTAGATATTCATATTCAGAGATGTGGATTTTATGTTTTTTGATATGGTCAATGATATCAAAGTGTGAATCATAGGAAGTGGATGTTGTGGAGGAGGTAGTAGCAATAAGAGGTTGACTAATCTTAGGAAGGGCATTATTTTCATTTTTACTCACATCATTAGAAATAGAAGAAACAACATTAGGAACTGACTTGTCATGAGAGCATGATGGAGACTTACTTAGAAGAGGAGATTTGGCTTTGGATGAAGTGAATTTAGGATTCTTCTTTGTTGATTGCACAGGAGAGGGAATAAGTGATCCTCATTTTGATGTTTTCTTTTGTAGAATCATTGGTGGAGGATTATTTGATTTGTATTTCTCATTACTAAATAAGTCCTCTTTTTCTTGATCTTTGGAATAGGTGAACACTGCATAGTTGTAGCTAGTCACTGAGTCTTCTTCATTAGATGAATATTCAAAGTACTTGATATTTTCACATAACACCTCTTCTTCTATGTTATCTCCTTCATTATCCCAAGTTTCACAGGATTCTTGGGAAGGTGGAGCTTTCAAGGAAATCCTTTGTGGTGCTTCGACAATCCGATTCATATTTTGATTTTGAAGAGGAATATTTTGGACCATTTGTTTCTTATTGCATTCAATTAATTTTCCAATTTTTGAACAAGAGAGTCAGTGGTACCTTCCTTGGAAAATTGACCCCTTTGCTTTCCATTTGGATTCTTCATTTTTCTAGACAATATTAGATCATCTTCAATCTCAATTACATCCTCTTGGGAAAGCTCAAGAGTATGAGGTTGACCTCTTTGTAAGATGAATCCAATTTTAGGAGGTTGTGCATTGATGAAGAACCTCTTGACATTGTCTGTGGATAGTGAAGCCTCAATCGGTATTCTGTGGAGTAACTTGTTGAAATAGGCCACAAAGTCTCTCATAGTTTCATTTGATTCTTTCCTCATTTACACCAATTGAATGAGAAGGTCTTGAAATTCTTTAGCTGATTTGAATCTTGCTATGAACTTTGCTCGCATGTCTTCCCAATATGTCATGGATTGGGAGGGAAAGAGATAAAACCACTTAGCTGATTTTTCTTGGAGTGATTCCACGAACAATATCACAACAACATCTTCATGTTCAGTTCCAAAAATTCTGCATGATGTGATGAAGGAAGAGATGCGTTCTTTAGGAATTTGTGTGCCGTCACCTTTGAACTTTGGAAAGTTCCTTTGGGAGCTTATTAGTATCTCATGAAGAGGATGTGAAAGAGCAAGCGGACATGTATTCCTTCCCATGGAATAATTTACAGAGGCCTTTCTCTTTCTTCTGCCATTCTTACTTTTGATTCTTATTCTTCTTCAAATTATTCTCCAAATTATTCATCAGGTTATTTTTGTTCTTCTTTACTTGGGAAGTAAATGTTCAATTGTAGTTAAAATATGGGGGAAGTAAGGGGATTTGCAGGAGGAGAATCAATAGGAGTTTGGATAGTATTTCTAGGAGTATCACTTGATGAATCAGATGGGGACGAAGCTTGAGAGAAGTAGTATGGATTATCTTTGATTTTTTCTTATTGATTTTTCAAAGCTTCAAAAGTGGGATAAAAAATTCCTCTAACTCTGTTCAACCGGGTATATCTTCTTTCAACTAGATTGTAGGGAACTTTGCAAATGGGAAAAAAGGCTGATTTAAGAAAGCTTTTCAACCTCAAGTTTTCTCAAAGGGATTGCAGATTTTAGGAATCTATGGGAATTTATTTTTGGGATTTTTAGATTTCTGATTTTTATTTTGGTTTTTTGGAATATTTTATTTTTTTTGGATTTTTTGGTTCGTATATTTGGTGCATAATATGCCCCATGGTGGGTGCCATAAAATATTGGTGAAATAATTTATCATGAGGAAAACTTGTGGTATTTCACCAACACTCTAGGACTAGGTCCCTTTGTTTGAATGGGGCAGATCCATTTATTAAAAGAAAGGAAAATAAAAAATATAAAACCATTTTTAGGGTGGCCTAAAGACCGGGGATAGCACAAGGATACTTCCATCACTAAGAAATTTTTCTCACTTATATTCCATATCGCCACAGGTTTAGGGAAGTATTCTTGTGTGATCCCTGATCTTCAGGCCACCCTAGGAATTAGTTTAGATTATTTTAATTTCCTTGATTTCAATAAATGGATCTTCCCTATTCAAGTAGAGGGACCTAGTCCCAGAGCGTTGGTGAAATCCCACAATTTTTCCTCACGACAAATTATTTCGCCAACAATACAAAAATTATAACAATTCAAAATAATGAACACAAATCCAACATCACCAATCAGCACATGTGTCCAAGGGAATATACCAACACAATCAGTTGCTAGGACTAACCCTTCATCAACAAGTGGTAGTGGGAATATTGCACATATGAACACTTCCCCAGTACAGGGAAACATTGCAAACAACATACAACAGGTAGTCGTGCCAAATATATTTTACGAGATGTCACTACACTTGGCAAAATATCATGGGGTTGAAAACACAACAGAGCATGTGCTAAAATGTGAGCTTATATGGTAAGTTAAGGGTATAACCTCATCTGAACAAATGATGACATATTTTGCAACCACACTACTTGGACGCACACACACTTGGTATCAGAAACGCAACCCATCACAAGAAATAGTAGATTATAATAAACTTAAGGTAGAATTATTAATTGAATTTGAAATCTCAGAGTTTGAGAAAAAAAGTATTTCAGAGCTCAAGGAAATCAAAGAAGTACTTAATCAAAATGTATAAACTAATGATGCGTGATTTAATACCTTGATATTTTTGGCAAGAATATTTTTCGGGTATCTTACCAACACTCTAGGACTCTAGGTCCCTATTCTTAAATGGTGTAGATCCATTTATTGTGAGTTAACCAAAAGGAAATTTTTTGTTGGCTTATGAGTTCGGGGATCCAACAAGCACACTCCACTGTACACGCGGTAAATGCTTACAATTTATCTAAAGGGAGGAATTTTCTAGATAGCGGGGGAAAAGAGAGTGAGAAATTAGGGGGGACAGATTAACTTTGCAAGTAGGCAATCAGATTCTTACCAAAGTTAATCATAAGTTTCACATACACAATTAGAGAAAGAAACAACTATGCTTGTGACACCAATGAGAGAGGAAACCATGCATATAAAGTTACACACAATCATACATTTGAGAAAGAAGAAACTACTTCCTTGATTGGAATCTCCACAAGTTGTAAAATACAAAGGAAGAGAGGAAACATATGTTGGGAAAATAGAAGAATGCTATCTCTTTCATATATCTCCAAGTAGTAATCTCCTTCAATATTAAAATTGACCACAACTTGAACATACAAAATTGACAACCCTTAAGAAAGAGGGTTTCATCAAAATTTATAGGTAGTAGAGTGACTCTTTACCTACCCCCCACATGACCTTTTGATTTTCCTCGCAACCTGTGAATTTTTGGCATTCCTAGGAAATAATATTAAGTCCCTTTTTATCAATTAAGGACAAATTATTACATTTTTTGGCTATAGTCACATTAATGAATAAGACAAATGTCATGATTTCTCACAATGAAGAATTAGAAATGGGGTAGATAAGAGGAGAAATAGTAAGGAAGGGGAAGAAGAGATTCTCCCAATAATGAGGATACCTCCATTATCGATTAAGACCTCGCTGAAGATGATGATGCACGACCACCCTGGACCATGAAATGAGTTTTTAAGAACACTGTACCGAGACCTCACAATGTGAGCTCGTGATGAACATAAAAAATTTTAATGATGTTTTATTGATGAAATAATTTTAGCTCATTGATCTCACCTCGAATGACTCACTTTGAATCACCCAACTCCCAGAATGATGAAGTTGGATCCACCCGTTGCACCTTGCGATGCACTTCCTTGCTTCTGGACATAATTGGACTCAAGATGATACTTCCTAAACCTTTTTGAAGTTATCATTTCTCTTTTTGAACCATGAAATAGTCCCATTATCCCATGAAGATTCCAAAAAGTGGAAAGATGAGTGAAAATGAAGCCATCTGTAACTTTCTTGTACCTAAAATGAAGACTTTCTATTTTTAGAATTGAAGACCATGACCTGATATTTTGGGACATATCACCTATTTTGCTCCAATTTCACCTTTTGAACCTTCTAAAACATTCCATCCTCTTTTTTTGTAAAGGCATTGCTATTTTTAGTAGGTCGCTTTTTGGGGACATACTATTTTGGGAAATTTTTGTTTTTTTACCTATTTTCCCTTTTACACTTTTTTTGACTATTCTGAGTGATTAAACACGTAATTCGGGAGACTTACTATTTTTTTCATGTAGAAGAGCATAGGATATGTTATTTTTAGTAAGTGGAAAAAATTTCCTTGGTTTGCGATGAGAATGATATTTTTAGATTTGTCTCCTCGTCACGATCTCGTGCTCCAAATTTCACTATGTTTCACTCACTAGAAAGCTCATAAATTAAAAAACATTTTTTTTCTTGGTGAGAGTTATAGGAATTGATTTACCAGGGAAGATATTAATGGAGTCACCAATATTTTTTATAGGGTATTTTTCAACCTTTGATTGCAATGAAATCAACTCCATTAGGATAGGTTTTTTTCTTGGAGTTTGTGTTCACAATTTTAGCTTCACCCGCTCTCCGGATTGATGGGAAATCTAAGAAACAAGATCTAGGGCACAAAATGGAGTTTTTCTTGTAGTTAATAATCCAAGGAATCATTTTATCTTCTATGAATTACTTCTTAACGACCTATAAAAATGAGGAATGCAAAAAATCTCACCTCAATCCGTGCACCAAATTGTGAGATATGAGCATTTCATGATTTTGGTCATGGAGTCATTTTGGAAAGAATTTCAGCATGTTGATAGATGGAAAGAAATGTTTTGGGTGATATAGAAGAAATATATGAAGAGGAATGGATGTAGAATGCAAGGGTGAATTGATGGAAGTAGAAACAATGGAGAAAAATGGAGGTTTCTGCACAAAAATGTCTTCAACCCGAGCTTGAGCAAGTGCATATGCTGGTGAAGCAACATAGAACAAATAGAAACAAAAACATTTAGGAGGTTCTGGGTCATTTGAAGTATGGGAAGGGGATTTTTTGGGTGGAATTTTTATCCCAACCATCCCAAATTTTTGGGATGGTTTCTATAAAAAAGTGTGTCGTCCCTCATAGGCTTGACAAGTGGCAAATTCATTAATTGAGGTGGAGACGAGGGAGTTGAAAGTAAGCCTGTGAAGGCAATCATGTGGGAAGGGGCTGAACATGGGTGGAGGAAAGTGTCACAAAAATAAAAATTGTTTGGGATGGTTGGTGTAAATAAGTGCACCCCTCTCTCATTGGGCCAAGTGGCACTCTATGGTTGGATGGAGGTGGGAGCTAGAAAATGGTGCACAGGGGCTTAACTAGGGAATTTGGGCTCAATGGAGGTCATATCATGGTCCAGGGGGCTATTTGGGGGATGGGAACACTTTTGTGTCCCAAATGTCCCAATTTTTTGGGATGTTTGGTGTCAAAAAGTATGACACCACTTGGGCTTGACATGTGTCCACCAAAAAATTTGACTAACTCCTAGATCTTACCTTGGGGAGAAACTTGATGGAGGCATAACTTGAGCATATTTGGGTATTTTCATGCACTTATTTATATGAAATTGACTAGAAATTTTCATTTTTGGAACAATATTAGGGGTCCCATGCCTTGATTATTCTTGAAACCTCCTAAAAATAGGCTTTTCTTTCGGGCTCATTGGTTGTGCATGCTTAAATTAGTTTGTGAGCAGAAATACCTATGTCTTGTGAAAGATGTGAAACCACCATCCTCTATAGCTCTAAAATAAATTTCCAACGATGTTTTGTTTGACCTCCAATTATTCACTGAGCTCCCATAATCACTTCCCGAGGCTCATGATTGTTTATACATTGCAAGATGTTTTACCCTCCATGATTTGCTTTTGTTGAAATTGTCACAAAACCTCTGAAACTTCCTAGAACCATATAAGATGAATTACAAAATGTTCTTACCAATTTGATACAAATCCTTGATGATTTTGAGCCTTTCATTCCACTTCAGGGGGTGCGTGCCAACCTTAGAAAGACCAGAAAATAACCTTACTTAAGCTTCTTGAAAAGCCCGTCTTAAAGGATGTTGATTTGGAAGAGGTTGAATGAACTTGATATCATGAAATCACCTACATAACAGGTTGAAACACCACATATGACCACTTAGAAGGGTAGTAAAAGACTAATATGGGGGTTAGAATGATCTAGAGGAGGGCTTGGGATGACTTTCAAGCAAAAAATTTCATACTAGGGTATGGTTGTCATTCTTTCAAGTTTGAATTTTTCCCTTGCAAAAACTCATGACAATAGTTGGTTCTGACTTGGGGACATGTTGTGGATTGAGAAAAATGAGGACATGACATGAGAACCCTATAATCTCAATTCATTTACAGACCATTGCCTTATCCATTGGGCTTTAGAGAGTCACAAAACTTGTAAGAGATAGACAGAAAGGAGGAATGCTCACACACACACACAACTAAAAGGAAACACACCATACTGAAGAGGGAAAAACACACACCACAGGGAAAGGGAAAAAAACCTAAATCACTTATAGCATAATGTTGGGGATAAACCACTCTCATTGTAGCACATTTTTCTCTTTAGAGGTTACCCCTAAATGGGTAACATTGAGTGATGATGTTCTACAAAGCCATTGAATGGTTCAAGGAAGTAGCCTCCTTTCCTCAACTTGCTTATGAAAACCAGGTGCTTTCATGACTACATGTATACTTGGGAGGAGTGATCCTACATTATCTCTTTGATGTTTTGAGATTCACTTAGAAAACCCATTGCCTTTACTTTCTTTAAAATCAGTTTCAGAATGTCAATTGTTTGTGTTCACCCACACTGCTGATTTTTCATCGAGCATATCATTGTTTCCCCATGGATGATTTTTGTTTGAACATATTGAGTTTCCTTCTTTTCCACATTCATATTTATTGACACCCTTTCCATAAGAAACCTTGAATTCATCTTTTTTATTTCATAACGGGTTCCCTGTATATTGAATGGAGGATCATAAGTAACCTCATACATGTCTTGTATGGCCATGAAATGAGCTAAGAGGTAAGGACTTAGCTCAGGATCTCCTACAACTTCTAATGCATTCAAGATTTATGATAAATATTTTTTTATTTGTGACTACCAACAATTCACCTTTACATTCATTTGAAGCATATTCATCTTGAAGCTCAATGCAATCAATAATTGGGAGGAATTGCTTCATTATTCTGAAGCTCATTTCATTCTATTACTCCTTTGTTAAGGGGGAACTCATCTTCCATGACCTTAAAACCTTTTGTTTCATCTTTTTCACCATGGAAAGAGTATTCCTCTTCAAATGGGAAAGAAAATACCTCCATTTCATCATTACATCCATCAACCATTGGCTCAAGAGGGAAAACAGACTCATCTTACTTTATTTTATCATGACCAACCTTCAAATCAGTTGAGAAACTAGAATTTGATTCATGCTTGACTTGCAAATCCATAGCTTTCATCAGGAGTTCAAGACTAAGATGAGGGTCTTCTATTTCTTCTGCAGCTCTTAGAAATTATTTAGTCTTCCTTCAAACCTCTCATGAGATCATCACAGGTTGGATTTGTTTTTTTGTGGATGACATGATCAAGAGAATATTCATATTCAAATGGGAATGAGAATATCTCCTCCTCATGGATATGCACATAGGATGATTTCTCATCTTGGAATTCATCAAGGAACACTCCATCTTCCCCATGGCTTGCACCATGAGGTAAATCAAGGCTATCCTTTTATAATTCAATATTTCTCAACACTTCTTTAAGATCAATACCTCCTTGAAAAAGGGGTTCTTGGTCCTATCAATATGGGGATCTCATCCCCCTTTGGCTGTTATGAAATGATTCATCCTCCTGCCATTTTGATATAGAATGTTAGATCTTGGGTTTGCTTCCTTTTGTATTGTATATCTCATTTTATTCTCTGGGAGAAACTTTTCCATATCTCCCTTAACCAAAATGGTTGTGGAAGACCAATTCATATGGATTTTCCTACCCAATTGTTAGTAGAAGGTTCTACTCAGTAACATTCCAAATGAAGCCAGAATGTTTGCTACCAAGATAGTTATTGACTCCTTCTTGTCCAAAAATTAGACAAGAGCTGCATATGCATCTATGACCTTCCCTATAAATGGGACTTAATTTAACTCAATGGAGTAACAAGAGCCACTGGTTTGAGTCACTTGGTGAGATTGAGAGCATGGGAAACCTTTGTAGGTATTACATCGTTGGAGGCACCTGAATATATTATGAAATTATTTAGTCGGTATCCTCCAATGAGAAGGGAGACATAGAAAGGATCCACCTTATAAGCCTTTGATGCAATCAAAACAAGCACGTTCTGTAATGAAGGTGTAGGTGGAGTTGGTAATAGTCCTTTAGAACTAGGAGTTATGGAAGTGGGCTTTGAACTACCACCCTTGATATGATGGAAAAAATTCTCAAATTTTTCAAGATGAATCCATAGTTATTCAGATTCAGAAATATGCACTTTAGTCTTGTTCATATGTTCTATGATGTCAAAATGCGTAGATGTAGAAATGGGAGATGAAGAGACTTTTCTTGAAGTTAGTACGAACTTGGAAGCATGGGTAGATGCTTGGGGAATGGAGGCTGATTTGAAAGGTACATTGGGGGTTCTTGAGAGATTAGATTTTGTAGAAGTGGATTTAGAATTAGAAGAAGCATTGGAAGACTTACTTGGGATAACGGGTGAATTATTTCTTGTCACGGGATCTAGTTTCTCCAATGCAAAATTTATGGAATGCGGAAGTGGGGATCCACGAATGATTATTTTAGTTGGTAGATTCACCACCGGAGGATCTTTGATCTACTTTTTTTTTTTAAAAAGTGGAGGAAATGCCTCCCTTTTTAGAATGAGAGTGGGTGAACACTGCACATGAAAGACTAGGTGAATCTATGTCATCATCTTCCTCACCCCCAAAGTACTCATATAATTTGATTTGTGTATCATTATATAATTCCTCAACCTCTAGAAAATCATTGTCTTCACTTTCTTGTTCAGGTAATTCTTCGTCTTCTTGAGTTCTATAGCTTTCATTGACAAGTGGAGCCTTTAAGGCAAGCCTTTGGGGTGCTCCTACAATGTGATTTTTGTGTGATCTCAATCGGATTATCGTTGGGAAACTTCCCTCTTCAATATTGTCACCTCATTTACCAATTTTTGTAATAATGGATATGTTCTCTCATCGTTGGGATGTTGAGATTTACCCTTTGATGGGGTTTTTATATTTACAGATAAGATGAGGTCATATTCAACTTCGAATAGCCTTTCTTTGTGATTATGCAAGATCCCTTGGTTGAACCCTCCAGAGAAAGAATCCTACTTCTAGCATTTGAGCACTGATGAAGAACATTTTTACATTGTTATCAGAGGGCACATCTTTAAGAAATATTCTTTTGAGTAAATTGTTATAACGTGCTACAAAGTCTCTCATAGTCTCATTAGACCCCTTCCTCATTTGAGCCAGTTGCACTAAGAGATCTTGACAATCCTCAGTGGATTTGAATCTTTCTTCGAAACTAGTTTTGATATCATCCTAACTAGTGATAGACCTAGCTAGTAGGAGGTAAAACCATTCAACTAATTTTTCTTGTAGGGACTCCACGAAAAATCTCAAAACAACATCCTATTGTTCAATTCTAAGAATCATGCATGATGTGATGAAGGCATATATGCATTCTATAGGAAGTTGTGTGCCCCACCTTTGAAATTTGAAAAGTTCTTGTGGGATCATGTTGGTAGATTGTGGAGAGGGGGTGCAAGATTAAGTGAGTATGTATTCCTTCCCCATAGAATAATGGGTTGGGGTATTTCTCTTTCTTTGTCTACCATTGTTTCTTCTACTTCAGCCTCTGCTTTTGCTTCTGTAAATTCTTCTCCCAATTATTTTTCTGAATCTTGTTCTTCTTCACTAGGGAATTAAATATTCAATGGTAGTTGAAAGATGGGAGAATTTGTATGAGTATCAACAGGAGTTTGGATTAGATTACCAAGGGAACCACTTGAAGAATTAGATGGAGATGAGATTTCAGATAAGTATTAGGGATTGTCTCTGATTTGTTTATGCTGGTTTTGCAATGCCACAAAAGTGGGAACAACAACTCCTCTGAATCTATTCAACTTGATATACCTATTTTCAGCTAGCTTTGGGAAAGTCTTGTTATGGGAATATGAAACGAAACTAAAATATGAAGGGTCTTTCAGATGAATCAATAGTGGGATTTTATGCAATGTATTTCAATCAACTTTCTTTTGTTATTTCAATTTCTGATTTTTTTGTATTTTTGGAATATTTTAGTTTTTTTGGATTTTGTGATCGTATTTTTCATACATATTGTTGCCAAGTCTGCCCCATGGTGGGCACAAAAAATTGTTGGCGAGAAATTTTTTAGAGTAGAAAAATTGGTGGGTATCTTTCCAATGCTCTGGGACTCTAGGTCCCTTTGCTTGAATGGTGCAAATCCATTTATTGTGAGTGAACTAAAAGGAAATCTATTGTTTTCCTATGAGGTTGAGGATGTAACATGCACACTCCATTGTACCCATGGAAAAAGATTGTAATGGAGGAATTTTATAGTAGTGGGGGAAAAGGGAGTGAGAAATTAGGTGAGAGATATTAGTTCTGCAAGTAGGAAATCAAATTCTTACCAAAGTTAATCAGAAGTTTCACATACACAATTAGATAAAGAAAATACTATGCTTGCGACACCAACAATAAGAGGAAACCATGCATAAAAATTTACACACATTCATACATATGAGAAGGAAGAAACTCCTTCCTTGATTGACATCTCCAAATGTTTTAAAATGCAAAGGAAGAGAGGAAAAATATGTTGGGAAAATAGAAGAATGTTATCTCTTTTAAATATCTCCAAGTAGTAATCTCCTTCAATACAAAAATTGACCACAACTTGAGCATACAAAATTGACAACCCTTAAGAATGAGGGTGTCATTACATTTTATAGATCTTAAAGTGACTCTTCACCTACCCCCACATGACCTTTCATTTTTCCTCACAACCTGTGACTTTTGACATTCCTAGGAAAGAACATTAAGTCCCCTTTTATCAATTAAGGGAAACTTATTACATTTTTAGACTATAGTCACATTAATGAATAGGACAAATGTCATGATTTTTCACAACAAAGAATTAGAAAGGGGGTAGAGAAGAGGAGGAAGAATGAGGAAGGAGGGGGAAGAATAGATTCTCCCAAGAATGAAGATACCTCCATCATCGATGAATACCTCATTGATGATGATGATGCACGAACACCCTGGACTATGAAATGAGTGTTTAGAAACACTTTTTCAAGATCTCCCAATGTGAGCTCAGGATGAACACATGCAATGCTCATGATGATCCTCCTCGATGTTTGATTGATGAAATACTTTTAGATCATTGAATCTCACCCTGATTGAACTCATTTTAAATCACCCATCTCCCTGAACTGATGGTGATGGATCCACTTGACTGCCCTTACGATGCCCTGCCTTGCCTTTGGACACAATTGGAATCAAGACGATGCTTCCAGAACCTTTATGAAGTTCTAATTTTTTTTAAATCATGAAATCATCCCATTATCTCATGGAGAGTCCAAAAAGTGGAAAGATTAGTGAAAATAAAGCTATCTATAATTTTCTTGTACCCAAAATAACGACTTTTTATTTTTAGAATGTGAGACCATGACCTGCTATTTTGGGACATATCACCTATTTTGCTCCAATTTCACCTTCTTGAACCTTCTGGCACATTTCATCCTCTTCTATTATTGAGGAATTTATATGTTTATCACATTTATATTTTTAGCAAGATTGCTTTTTGGGGACTTGTTATTTTGGGAAAATTGTCATTTTTGACTTGTTTACCATTTTGCATCTTTTCTGACTATTATGAGAGATCAAACTTGTAATTCGGGAGACTTAATATTTTTGGCATTTAGAAAAGCATAGGATATGATATTTATATTAATTGGAAAAAATGGCCTTGTTTTTCTAAGGGAATGATATTTTTGGATTCGTCTCTTCGTCGCGATCTTGTACTCCAAATTTCACTATGTTTCGCTCATTGGAAAGCTCAGAAATAAAAAAAACATTTTTTTTTTTGTTGTGAGAGCTTTAGGATCATAGAGATTCCATGTCATCCATTAATGAAGTCAACAAGATTTTTGACAGGTTATTTTTCCACTTCATATTGCAGTGAAATCAACTCCATTGGGATAGGTTTTTATCTTGGAGTCTGTGTTCACAATTTTAGCTTCACCCACTCTCCAGATTAATGGGAAATTTGAGGAACAAGATCCAAGGAAGAAAATGGAGTTTATATTGAAGTTAATAATCAATGGATCATTTGAATTTTTTAATTTCTTCTTATGGAATCTTTAATATGAGGAAATCTGTAAAAAATATCACCTCAATTTGTGCATCAGATGTTAGATATGAGATTTCATCGTTTCTTGGTCATGGAAGTCATTCTGGAAAAGAATGAATGGAAAGAAATGAAAAAGAAAGTTTTGGGTGATTTAGTAGAATTTTAGGAAGAGGAATGGACTTGAAATGTAAGGGTGAGGTGATCAAAGTAACATCAATGGATAAAAATGGAAGTTTTCGACATTAGGGCTTAATGCATGCACATGCAAGAAACAACAATCGAAATGAAAAAAGTTAATTTTTCTTCATCTTGGGCATGGAAATTTTTTTTATCCCAAATGTACCAAATTTTTGGGATGGTTGGTTGAAAAAATTGTGCCCCTCCCTCATTGGTCCAAGTGGTGTTCATTAATTGGTTGTTGGGAAGTTGGCGAAAAAGCACTAAAAGAACCCACGGGCCAAAATTGGGTCATATGGGTGACTTGGGAAGGGGCTGAGCATGGGTGGAGGAAAGTGTGCCAACCATAAATTTTTTTGGGGATGGATGGTGTAAAAAATTATGCCCCTCTCTCATTGGGCTAAGTGACACTATGTGGTTGGATGGATGTGGGAGCTAGAAAATGGTACATGGGGGCTTAACTGGGAATTTCAGGCTCAAAGGAGGCCATATCATGGTCCAAGGGGATATCTAGGGGCTGGTCACACTTTTTTGTCCCAAAAATCACAAAATTTTTGGATGATTGGTGCAAAAAATTGCACCACCACCTGGGCTTGACATGTGTCCACTCAGAAATTTGACTAACGCCTTGATCTTACCTTGGGGAGCAACTTGATAGAGGTGTAACTTGAGCGTTCGGGGGCCTTTTCATGCAATTATTTATATGAAATTTATTGGAAATTTCCTTTAAAAATAATGAAAGGGGTCCCATGCCTTGATTATGCCTTAAACCTCATGAAAATAGGCTTTTATTTCGGGCTCATATGTTGTGCATGCTGAAATTAGTTTGTGGGCAGAAATTCCTATGTCTTGTGAAAGATGTGAAACCACCATCATATAGAGATATTAAATAAATTTATAATTATGTTTAATTTTACCTCAAATTCTTCACATAGCTCTTGGAATCACTACTCGAAGCTTAGGGGCTGTTTATATACTGCAAGTTGTTTTACCCTCCAAGACCCACTTTTGCTGAAACTATCCCAAAACCTCTGAAACTTCCCAAAATCTTCCAATATCAGTTTCAAAATGTTCATATCTCTCTAATACACCTCCTTGATGAGTTTGAGCCTTTCATTCCACTCTGGTGAGTGCATGCCAGCCTTAGAAAGACTAGAAAATAGCCTTTCTTAAGATTCTTGAAAAGCATGTCTTGAACGATCTTGACTTGGAAGAGATTGAATGGACTTTATATCCATAAATCACCTATAGAATAGGTTTACATATCACATATTACCACTTATAAGGGTAGTATAGGAATGATATGGGGGTTAGGATGATCTAAAGGAGGGATCGAGATGAGTTTGAAGCAAAAAATTTCATAGTAGGGTATGGTTGTCATGCTTTAAAGTTTGAATTTTTCCCTTACAAAAACTCATGACAACAGATGTCTAAGTTTTCTTATGAGAAACATCCTACAAAACATACACAATGGTTTTTAGGGGGATCTTACTACCCTTACAGTGTACATTATCACATAAGAATTTCACAAATCTATTGGAAGCATTGGATGCATATTTACGTATTGACGTGGTAGGAAGTAGTGATACTAGTGTGAGCCCATTAACAGAAGAAAAAATCACATTTATTGAAAAAAATATAGAAAAATTAATAGCAAACAATGTTTGTAGAACATACACTGATGTGAAGTAGAGGGCCACACAAAAAACACATGCTTGTATAGCAAATTGAAGGCCTTGCTTCTAGACTAAAAAATTTGTGAAGTAAACCATGACGCTCAAAATTTCACCTTACTCCACCATGCCAAAAATGAAAATTTATCTACATATTGTAAGATATATGATGCACACACTCATGATACATCATATTGTTGCACTATCGATAAAATTTATGAAGAAACTTCTTCGAGACTTTGACAAGCTATCATAGAAGATACAAATGGAGAGAAAGGTGGATACAAGCGTGAAATAAATGGACGTAACCAAGGAGGATGTGGAGGTGGCCAATACCCACATAGGACTTAAAATTAATGTGGCTTGCCAAATCATTATGAACGCAATTTCCTAGCCTTCCCCATTCATGCACACTGTCACAAAGTGCACAAGGTGAAATATTTCCCTGACCTGTTTAAATTAGTGAAGGAAAAAGGAGAGAAGGGGGCCATAATGATTAAGATCACTCAAAATTTTCAAGAATGAAAATAAGCCACTAGACATACCCACAGAGAAACTAATTGTTGAGGTATGGGTAATAACATGCACTTCGGTACACACACAAGAAACAACTTCCAATAAAGTAAATCCTATTTAATTCAATCTAGTAAGGCCGTATCCTAATGGTAAGAAACAAAAAGAGGTTCTCCAAGAAGCAAAATATTTAATAACAAAAATCTAGGGGAAATAAATTCCCTCATAGATGAGGCACAATTACAAAAGGAGAAGTTCACAAATTTTGAAGATGCGTGGGTTAGAAAAAATGAATTTCAAGAGGTGAGTAGGTTATTATGCAAGGAAGGTGTAATACTGTTATTAGGAAAGTGGATATTCCATAAGTTAAAGAAAAATGGTGCTCTAGAAAAAGGTGGGTACAAAACATAAATCAGATGTTAAAACTAAAAAAATTGATTGAAAGATACTCATTAATGCTTGTATCGATGACTGAAACATAAAAAAAAATTGATCGATACATGGGAAAAAGTTAATATTCTTATGGAAGATGCATAAAATAAGATGGGGCATCCAAAATTGCACCCACCACCACATATATTTTTCATGGCTAATAAGATGTGGGTAGTACTGATCAGAGTCCTGAAGAATGCCATAATCAGTATTATGGGGGTCAAGTTCCATGGCGAATTTTAAATCATAGCACTTGTAGAGGCAACTTAATTTTTGGAACTACTCGAGTGACCTTGGTGTTACGTAAATAATGAAAACCTAAGATTCAAGAAATGATACGTGAGTTTTGAAAGCAATGGGTAGCATGTCATTTTCCAAATAGATCATAAATAAAATTCATTGTATGTAGAGATTATAGAGGAGCATTAGGATTTAGAAAATATTAACATCCAAGCTATAGGGATCGAATATTTTGAACCCACAAGTGAGGGAGCATTGAAATGGGGAGATAACCAATAAATGTCGGATACCACTAGTATGACATATAAGGGCGCATGGCTCATATGAACTATTCAGATGAGAATGTGGAATGATAAAGTTTGAATCACATAACTATGTCCTTTAAGAACCTACTTATATTTGTAAGTGTATCTATCTTATTAGTAAAACTAATCCTCATCCTCCATCGAGTTTCAGTGGGAGTGAAGGCATCCATAAATTTTTTGATGCAATGAGAACCTATATAACAATCAATGAAGTAAATCTAAACTATTTGGATTATCTATTAAAAGGTACCATGACAAGATGGTGGGAAACGCATTGTCCTACGTTGTTATCATGGGAAAATATAAAGGATGCCAAAAAGGATAGATTTAGGTGAAACAATAGAACAAACAAATATCCTTGTTATAGAGGGATTACAAATCAAGAAATACATATTAATAAATTTGTGGAGATATGGAGTGTAGATAATATTAACACCACATTATGGGCACATTTATTCTATCATACAATCCATGTTTGGGACTGTGCATGGTATGTTGGATATGAGTTGCGATGAGAAACATGTACCTAGGAAGGATTGACACAAGGATTTTGATGGACTTTTCTTTTGTATCCATAATACCTTACTTAAATACTGCCCTTCACAATCTAAAGGATGTAATGTTTGGAGATGATGTGATCATAGAAGATAGAGTTTAACATTGCAAAATAATAAAGATTTCATGCTGATAGATATTTTTGTAGAAGATACTAAGGAAAACATCATCAATGATGAGGAAGAAGTACCAGTTAACCATTTAATTTGTACACATAAGGGAAAAGAAAATATGGTACTCCAGGTAACAGATGAGGAAGACATCTACCATTTGCATGTGGATGTTTCCTATGGAACAGGAGGGATTATAGACACAAAGAAACCCAAAGACCACCTATAAGATTCACCTTTTAATACCATTCAAATTAACATTGGAAGCACAAAAGAACCAAAGATAGCGATAATTGGTGACTACTGGGATGAATCCGAAGTTGCTAAAATTGTTGATTTATTACGTGAATATGAAGACATATTTCATCACAGTTACCATGACATGAAGGGTTTACACCCATCCTAGGGGAATATGAAAATAAAATTATTACTAGGGGAAAACTGGTTTGAAAGAGGCCATATCGGATGAACCCAAATTTGCGTGCTAAGGTAAAATAAGAGATCGATAATATGCTAGTCACATGGGTTATAATACCAATAAAAGAGTCTGAGTGGGTCAACCTTATGGTGATTAACATAAATAAGGGTAGGCATATCAGAATCTAAGTGGATTATCATGATTTTAATGTTGTGTGTATAATAGATCCATTATCTACTCCTTTTATAAAATATATTTTGGAAGGAGTCACCGGAAGGGATATTTATACATTTATAGATGGATTTTTCAGGGTATCACCTGGTCAAAATCATAGAGGAAGACCACTCCGAAACAAATTTTGTAACCGAATGGGGATCTTATGCTTACAATGGTATGTCATTTGGACTGAAAAATGTGCCCATTGTGTTTTCACACATTTTTGTGACATCTTTTGAGGACTTTATACTTAAGTTTATTCAAGTCTACATAGATGATTGGATAGTCTATGGTTTGGTAAAATACCATTGTGAAAACTTACACTTAATGTTCGAGCATTGCATACGTATGCAAATATATTTAAACTTGAATAAGTGTGTGTTTTGTACTCCATTTGGATCTTTATTATGCCACATTATCTGTAAGGATGGATTATTGGTCAATCCAACAAAGATTGTTGTGATAGTAAATATTATGTAGCCATGCACATAAAAGTAAGTTCACACCTTTTTGGGAAATTACAGGTACTATCGTAAATTTATTAAATATTTTGTAAATCTTGTTGTACCAGTGGAAAATATCATACAAAAAATAGAAGAATTTAAGTGGGGAGCATATTATTAAATTAATTTTGAACAGCTTAAGGAGAGGCTAACACAAGTTCATATCTTTTAATTTCCCAACTAGAACACTCTATTTCATGTATGTGTAGACATGTTAGGAATTGTTGTGGTAGAAATATTGGCAAAACAAGGGGAGGGAACCCTTGATCATCCAATTTATTTTTCCATTCAGAATTTTACTTGTGCGGAAAGTTACTATACCACAACTGAACTTGAGGGATTGTCTATGGTTTATGTGCTACAAATGTTTTAACACTATATTTTATCTAAAACATTCATGTTATTCATTGATCATATGAATCTTAAACACTTGGTTAACAATGTAGTGTTACATGGGAACATTTGTTGATGGATAATAATATTTCAATAATTTTAGTTTACAGTGATGGTCAAACCAGGAAAAAATAATTTCAGCCCTGATCATTTGTCACACATTAATAATGGTGAACAAACGCAACCCATATAAGATAATATGTAAGATACTCAACTAATTATCATCCAGACTGAAAAAGGTGACCCGTAGGATATGATTGTATTTCTATAGACTGAATAACACCTAAACATCATAAATTCAACCAATGCAAACAATTAGTTGTCAAATCCACACCCTATCAAATAATTTCTAATCAACTATATAAAGTGGGTCGTGATGAAGTTTTATGGCGATGTGTTTTACCTCATGAATGAGATGATATACTAAGTGAAGCACATGAAGTAATATTTTGTGGTCACTATGCAGGGGAAACGATCATTAGGAAAATACTCTATATATGTAAAGTCATGTAACCAACTCCAAAGAGTCAGAAAACTGGGGAAGTGTGACATTATGCCTCTTATCCTAGTCACTACACAAGAACCATTTGGAATTGGGCAATTGATTTTTTCAGGCCAATCTATCCAACAACACGTAGAATAGGCACACAATATATTATTATAGATACAAACTATCTTACCCATTAGGTGGAAGTTTCCACAAATAAATATTGTACGACAACAATGGTGGCACGATTTATATGGGAAAATATTATTAGTAGGTTTTTTTGTCCTATAAGTTTGACAAGTGACAGCGGAAATCACATCCTAAATGATATAATCTATATTTTGTTACATGAATTCATGGTTGTGTACCATAAAACAAGCCTGTATCACCCAAAAGCTAATGGAAGTGAAGAGTCTTTCAACAAAATATTGAACTATACATTGACCAAGATCTGTGATATTGGAAGAAAATACTAGGATGATAAAGTATCAACAATATTATGAGCATATCAAACAACCTATAAATGACTAAATAAAGCAACACCCTTTTTAATTAGTGTATGGGATAAAATTTGTGTTTCCACTAGATTTTTTATAACCATTACTATGGAGTGCGTGCATAAAAAATTTAGATGATGAATACTCCATCTAGGAATGGTTGACAAGATTGGTATAACTCGAAAAAACATGCTTACAAGTGAGATGGTCACAAAACATTGAAAACTCATGATAGAAAACATGTTTTAACAGAAACCTTAGAAAGAAACTCTTTAGAAGGGCACTAAAGTGTTACTCTATGACTTCAAGTTTGTGTGACATCCAGGAAAACCCAAAACTCATTAGCATGAACTATATGATATTGTTTAAATACTTCCAACTAGGGCATGTAAATTGATAGATTTTAGCGGAAAGCAGCTTTCAGGATATGTCAATGGGAGTAGGCTGAAGCCATATTTATAAGTTGAATTGCAATGTCATAAATAAGGCATATGATATTAGAACAGTGGTTATTTATTTTATTTAGGGTAGATTTATTTTTGTTTTATGATAAACACAGGAATCATGCATTTACGTTGCTCAAACTAACATTGCAAACCATACATCAATATCATTTTTCTAAGAGGAGTGCACACCATTTTCAAATGGGTGAAGGGATTAGTGGAAAGGGATAAAAAAATCAAAGGGGCGTGATAAAATAAAAAACACCTACAGTCACACATGCATGAGTAGAAATGAGTGACAAAGGAATCCAACAATGATGTAATATGGTGATGGAGAAATAAAGGGTATTCCAAGGGAATAAAATACTAAAGATGGAGCTAGTAGGAGGATGTGCATAATATATGAAATGGGGAAACACGGCCTACATCAAAATATTAGGGAAATGCAACTAGATTCACGATGGAAAAGATTTGAAGAAGGGGCCCATGCCGCACACATAACAATCACTTTGTATTAATGGTAGTAAGAGACAACTGTCAACTAGGTATTAATGGAGGTTACCGAGAGTTGACATCTCACACATGTGAGAAATAATTGGAAAGAACATTTATTACCCCTCTTATAAGGGTACAAATAGGTAGGGAGGTAATTCATTTTATTTACCTTGCAATGAAAATTTAAGCTCTGGAGTGAAAATAAATGAAGAGAGTTTTAAATATGATTCCACGCCAAAAGTTCACTAAGAAAATAATCTCCATTAATGCAAATCAAAAATATTTTGTTAGAAACACACACAAGAGAGAGAAAAAAGTCAATCCATACTGATAAAAATAAGTCCCGACTTCCATTACCTGGGGTTGTAGAGCTTGGAAAAATAACAAAATTTGGGGAAACAAACCACCCCATGGTAAACCAGAGTGGTTTAAGACCAACTAGGAAATATGGAAGACATGAAGAAAA
Source organism: Taxus chinensis (assembly GCA_019776745.2). Lineage (NCBI taxonomy): Eukaryota > Viridiplantae > Streptophyta > Pinopsida > Cupressales > Taxaceae > Taxus > Taxus chinensis. Next base: position 281,590,151 of record CM034153.1, on the reverse strand, counting down.
GGCACAATGAGAAGGTGGGAAACAAAAGAGCTCAAGATTGCATCTTAAAGAGACTTTAAATCCATAATGATCAAAGTAGCTAGGAATGTCGAAGAAGAGGCCACCATCATCAAGGAAATGACATCAAGGGGGCCATAAGAACTTCCAAGGTTTAGAAAGTCAAGGTCACTATGGCCGTAAGGAATTTTCTCAAGAAATCCCAAACCTCCAGTGCTCTAGCATTAAACATTGAGATTTAGTACCCCAAGGAAGTTGAAACCATTGGGGACTGTAGCAATAATGTGACATTTGCTAAAATTTTAGAGTGTAATCATCTAATGCCTAGGCTTGATGGAACCTTTGTGAAAGAAATGTTGTGCCCAACAGGTCAAAAATATGCTCAAGGTAATGATGTCTACGAAAATAGCATGCATAAGACATTATAAGTAACAGGGGTTCTTAAGCTACTAAAACTACCATACATAAAAAACATGTAGAATTGTATTAATACCTCATTTTTTGTGTCAGGGAAGGATACTTTTACTTTATAGGATGACAAATGAATTTTTTTCACTACTTGATCTACATGGTGATGGGGCTTAATAACACTGGTGAATAATTTACACAAGCATTGGAAGATGATGCCTCAGTTGATACAATTGGAGACCTCCTCAAGTACAAGTACAAAGGAAAATTCATGTCCAGAGAGGAAGTATGGGCCCCTGGGACAAGAGATGTTGCAAGAATCATTGTTGCCAAAATTTTAGGAGAAGAAAGATGGAAAAAATCAATAAGAGGGTTTTATATAATGCACACTAAGTAGCGCATGGGACTACTTTTAAATACTCCCAGTTTGTTGCATAAAAAATAGTAGCGAATGTTGACCTAGCCCAAGAAACCAAAGGGATTAAATTACTATGGGGTGAATTTTTGTTATTGATCATATTCAAAGAGATCTATGTACCATAAGGAGATAATGAACCAACATGGTAAATTCCAAGTGAAAAACTTTTCACCAACAATTATGTATAAGAGATTCTTGGTGCCCATATCTATTAACAATGCTTATAAATCAAGGTTTATAAAATGATTCAAACACTTATGACAATATATTAAGAGAAATATTGGAGGATTACTGCTCTTGTTACCTCAAGGATTTGACTAGTGAAGTAGAATATAATGTCATGCATGAATTACTCATTAGAAAGAATAACATAAGGATGATGACACTTGGATGCCATGGGCTAAGCTGTCCATATGCTTTTATAGGGGAGTTATTTCTTGCGTTCTGTCAAAAGGGTTAAGAGGTAAATAAGTTTAACATATACACATAAAGAATAGACAAGGATGTGCATGTGCTGCGACAAACATACAAACATCCAGAATGAGATTCATATAAAGGGTCCCAAGTCATAGATATATGTCATCTCACAAAATGGGAGACTTTCATTGTAGGGAATGAGGTGCAGAAGCTATTTTTCTATTTTTTCCCGAAGAAGAAGGCTAACCTAGAGGATGCAACAGATGAGGAGACCGATGAATAATTGACTATGCCTAAACACAAGTTTTGAGGAGCTAGATAATATGTAGAATGTGTTACACACTCCTCAGAAGAGAGGAAAAGTACATGTGCACTATCATCCTAACCTACTAAGAAGTATAAATTAAGCCCACAACATGCACAAGAAAAGAAGGATTTGAAAACCAATAACAAACACTTGGGAAAAATTGAAGCGCATCCCCTTCAGAAAGTATTGTGCTAGGAAGATGTAAATGTTGATGTATAGGAACAACCAATCACCATATGATGTAGGGACCAAGCTTGAATGTGGAATACTATATCCCTATGAAAACAAACTTATGAGCTTCAGGTCACATCCAATAGTGGTCAAAATCAAATATACCTCCGAGAGGGAAGAAACGAGTGAGAAAAGATGGAAGCCATAAAGACAACTCATGGAAGGACAAATTTCCCATGAAGAGGAAGTTAACCCAAGTAAGGGTAAAGAGAAAATACATGACTAGATAATAGGGTCCACGATGAGGAAAAAGAAATACCGTGATACCTAATCTATAGGAAAGATATCAATGTGCAATCCACTTTCTAATAAGTGAAAAATGATTATGAGTTGTTCCAATGGAGTACTCTTAAAGAATACAATGACATCTAGGAGCTCTCCAAAAATTTCCTTATCCTTTTCCTTATATTATTGAAATAGAGGTAGACCAGTCATTGAGTTTCCTAGCAATAACATTCTTACTATGCCATCAAAGGAAGGAGACCAAATTTTCCTTATGAAAACATATAATTTGTCTGAAAACCAAGCTGAAGAAGCATTTCTTAAGATCACAAGAGAAATAGTTCAAAAAAATCTATTAAAAAATGAGTCACATGCATATAAAGAAAAGGCAAGAAGTTTGGAGGAATAACTACGAGAAAAAAAGAGACTGTGAGAAACCCAACATGAGAAAAAAGGCCTACGGCACAAGTATTCACGAGTAGAAACAAAAGTGGAAGCCCTTATTGAGTGAAAACTACGTAACGATCCCAAAATATTGCAAGATGGATCACTCATACTAGATGAGAAAATAGATCAAGCTTGACTAGATCATGAGTCTATTATTCAAATAGAGAGAGTGGGAATGTTAGAAGGAAAATAGATAAGGAGGTGAAAGTGAAAACATATATGCCATATATAATATCAATCTCACAGCCTACAAGTAAAGTGCATAGAAATTAGAGGCTATAATAGATAATTCTGGAAAACTACTTCGGAGCTTGTATAAACAATGATGAATAATTGAAGCATGAATAAAAGAGTTGGAAAAAAATGTCCGTTTATGAAGCCCAGTTGGATGACAAAACCCTAGACAGAGCTTCTCGAAATATGATAATGGAAGAAATAGAAGCAGTTAGAGAGGAGATCACAAAAAAAGGGGAAAATAAAAAAGTTCCTAGCTAAGCTAAGGAAGATCACTAACATAGAAGAAGAAGAGATATGATCAACGTACAAATATTTAAAGCAGCAAGTCAACCAATTGTGGATCACAGTTACCACATGAGTAAAAGGTGTATCGGTTTTCAATCAAATTTCTTCACAGTTGGATAAGGTACATCAACACATTGAACATATCATACAAAATTGGCATGCACTTGATGGGTTTTTGCATACCTAGAAGTCCTTGAACTATTTAAATAAGTCCAAAAATGTTTCCCAAGGACGGACAACTAGTTTATTATGGGGTGATGTTGGGACATTATCTGTTATATTCTTTATTCTTTAATTGTTCTTTAGAATTACACATAATATACTAAGGATGCATGTAAAAAAAGACTATGGGAGTAAATGATAAGTATGTGCACAATGGAAGGAGAAGGAACATGTGCGTAAGAGAAATAATGGGGATGCGTAGAAGACATCAAAAACCAGAATACAAAGAAAAGGAAAAGAATATAGAGAAGGAAAGGAAGTCTGGAAGTCAAATTAGACTTCAGTTCTCAGTAATTTCATGGAAAGGATAGAGGGGATGGATGAGGATAAGAATAGCCAAATTCTAGATAGAGGATTGCCATGTAACACAAGGTTATGGTGGAATGAGCTATTTTTGGTAAACTGACTTAATGGGGTAGTTAACTAGGATTTGTACACTCAAGTGCTATTTTTTAGCCATTGTAAGACTAGTGAAGGGAAAGTCCCCACTATAATAAATACCTTTGTAAGGGACTGAGATATATATAATGAGAGATATATATTGAGAGAACAAAGATACTGAGACACAAAGAGATAGTTATGTGTGAGAACTCTGTAATGAATGTGTCTGGATTATGATTTGTAATGGAGAAACAACTTATATGGAAGATGGATAATTTGTGGAATGTGCATGGTTTTATGTTAATATAGTAGAAATATCAATTTGAATTGAATATTATATTAATTATCTATAAAAGTTATTTTATCTTCTCTAACCTATGATGGGACGAAACTTCTTGCACTTCTGGTGAGTGTGCCTTAGTCTGACTTAGCATTTTATGCCAATGCGGAGGTGAGGAAAAATTGTGTGCACTAGTTAGGGAATGCTACATGCATATGGTAGAGGACTAGACTACAACATGTTTGATTTACAAGGAATTCATTTCAATATTTTATGCTTTGGATTTTTTAGGGAATTGGCCATGATTTATGATTTCATTACAACCAAAAATGCTCTTTTCCTAAAGTTATGTGTATAACCCATAACTTATGTTCATAACTCATTAATTAAGCTTCGACACTAATAATAAATGAAGCCACAAGACTTATAATTCTAAACTCACCAATCATGATCTGACCATTAATGTATTAGACTTGGTGAAATGAATATTATTAAGTGTGCATAATGCACATTCTCATCTCCATCTCAATCCTTTTATTAAAAATATTCCTAAGTTACTTGTTTAGAATGGGAAAATGCCCATTCTAAATTAACTTTTTTTTTAATTGTTCTAATAACTTTATAAAGTGAGATTTTTTCAAGTCTAGATACTTGACTACAGGGGAAAAAACTTTGGTTTTATAGAGAATTGGTTATGGTTTATGATTTCATTACAACAACTAAATTATATGATTTGAATACCCTAACTATTGAATTAAAAAATGCAAAATTTATGTGCATAATTAACCATTAAATAAGTTTGGACACTAATAAACCTTAATAAATGAAGTCACAAAACTTTCAATTAAAAATATTCTTAATTTACTTGTTTAGAATGGGAAAATGCCCATTTTAAATTATCTTATATAATATTGTTATAATATTATCTCTATAAAGTGCAAATATTTCAAGGGTTCAGTGAGATGATTTTTTGTTGATAAAAAGAGTTTTCTAATTACTTGTACATAGTGTAAATATTGGAATCCAATATTACACTAGTTAAAAACTAATAATAACAATATTGGAATATGATATCACACTAGATAAAAACTAATAATGGAAATTTTGGAACCCAATTTCAACAATTATAAAACCATAATTGATTAAACTATAAGTCTAGATTATGTCCAAATTTAATGAAATTATGGTTAAGAATTCAAACAAGGTCAAAACCATACAATATAGTCAATGTTGTGTTACGGTCTTGACCATAATGGATATTTTTAGACAAGGGTCATATTATCTAGATTTTTCAATTTTTCCAAATTCTATCATATATATACATAATTTGTATACAATTTTAGATGAATATGATTAATTTTATAGAATGATATAGGGGGCATGAGTACTTCATTCCTTCTTAACTACACCATTCAAATTTAGTGGCAAGAATAGGGGCATGGGCATCCTCCCCTATGATTTCTCAAAATCCATATATTTAGTCTCAATAACATAACACCTTATGGGGGCATGAGAATGTCCTTTAATTTCATGGTTCAATTTTTATCAGTAGTTATAACAGTACAAATTGTACCTAGATCCATCTTTAATGGTGTAGTTTATGGGTTTAATGGTAGGTGTCAAAGTGGCTACGTTCTTCATAAGTTGTCCTTTCTCTTCTCTCACCATATTACCAAAAAGTGGAAGGCATTGAAGTGGCTAAGTTCTTATTAGGATGACCTTCCTCTATGAAAATATATGAAAGGGGGAACTTTAGTTCCTATTTTCACTCTCTAGTGTTGGAGTATTGTATTCAACACTATAGACTCTCCTTTGGCATAAATTCAAGATTGATCACCCCCAATCCTTTGACATCTCCACAATAATTCCAACTCTCCAAATAATTAAAATAATGGGAGATGCTTCAAAAAAAAAAAGGTGTATTCCTTCCATGTTTTCCATCTCCTATTCTTACTTTTGGAAAGTCTAAAGTTACAATAATTATCTATATTGAGTTAAAGTTCAATTTCTACCATAGAAATTGACTACACTCTATGTTACAAGTTTCATCATGGATCATGCCAACACCAACACATAAAAAAACCACTATTGAGTGAGAACAAAGCATGTGTGCAAAATTAGGTATGCTTTTCTTTTAGGCATGTGATTTTCAATTACACACTTAAATGGGGAAAATGTAGATAATAAAATTTAGTAGCTTTTCCTTTTGTAATGTTGAGTTTGACTGTGTTCCTTTAATAATACAAATTCTTAGATTCAACATCTAATCAATTCATATCTCCATAGATTTCATGAATTCATTATCTTTACATTATACTCTACCATCATTTATATAAATATTATTTGATTAAAGTAGTAAACAATAATTTTGATTAATATTGATACTTCATGTTTTACTTTTCATGTTATCTATCTAGGACCATACATATGTGTCATAATGTGGGGTATGGTATTGGCTGACTTGTAAGTCATGGATCTTTAAGTTTTCCAATGCCTATTTCAATTTTAATATCTTATTTAGGTCATTTAATATTCCTAGGGTCATCCCTATTATAATGTGTCACCTACAAAAGGCTATATATGCTAGCGATTATCACTTTATAGCTCACTTGGAACTCTTACAAGATCATATGACAAATATCATTCCAAAAGTAGTCAATAGTTCTCTAAATCTACCCAAATCAATTGCACATAAATTAGAGGAGTTCCTCACTACACATATGAAGATATCAAACAAGTCAAGTATTTTAGCTTCCTCCATTTCCAAATATGCAAAGGTCATAAAGACATGATTTTGTTAGAGACATGTCACTCCATTTTTTTGAAAGGTTTCATGGAAAAAAGTATTAGGTCACATAGTTGAGTTATACCATATGACACTACTACCACACTAGGTAAATTCTATACTATACAATTATCCAACTATATTAGTCTCAAGATAAATGAGGGCTTGCCTATGGGTTAGTTATTTGGTCACACTTGCACTAGGACCTAAGATAACTAAATGCTTCTTGATCCCATAATGAGGACATGTAGTATACTTCGACTAGTTTAGTAACTAGGATTCTAACCACCAAGGGTAGTCTATCCTCACCACACATTCATATTTTCTATTTTTTAGTTTTCTAATGCTCTAATGAATGGTATTGCATTCTTTTAGGGTTTCCACTTTATTACAGGTGATTACAAATCATTATGAATTGTGCGAGAAAAAGTGATATACAATGAAGTTGATTTCCAGGAATGCAAAGCACATAGATAGTTTTAGATCCATATTTTCAAATATTCCAAGTCCATATAGATCTAGGTCATGACTATATAGTTATACTCATAATTGTATAATATTTATAGGGTCCTACCCTTTGTAAGTTTTCACTTACAAAAATTACATTAAAGAATTTCTAGTATTTGATCTTCTTGTTTCATTTTTTTATACACATAGATCCCCTATGTTCTAAATTTTTCAACTATGTCTCTTTATCCTCTTATGTATTTGAGTAGTTATTTATTATTTTATCAATTGTTACAAGCATAAAAAAACTATTCTAACTATGAATGGTTAATGTTGAAAATTAATTTATCATAATAGTCCCCCATTACAAACCCTTCCATCCTCCTTATTTTTGTGCACATCCATAACATATATTTAATTAGGGTGTAAACACAGTCCCCAAGGATGTGTATATAGAAAAATTGTAGTGTTTATGTAGTGTAGAGGTCTAATATTATTTATACATGAAAAATGGATTTGATATGTAAATGACATGATTTCACCATGGGGTGTAATGAATACAATGCCTACCCCCGTACCAATAACACATTTAGGTCCATGAAAGTAATAGTATAATATTTTATATCGATGTTATATGTAGCAAACTCAACATTGATTGGAGAAGATTCAAATAATGGTGCATCATCGAGTTGATCATAAATAACCTGTCCTTTAATGAAATTTTGATTGATAAAATTTGGGTTAAATTCAATCAAAATCATGACCCATTGAGCTATATGACTAGACAAGTGAGTTTGAGACAGTAAATAGTGTAAGGGACCAAACTTACTGATAACATGGACATCTGTGTTAAGTATATTATGTATTAATCTGTCAATAACAAAAACCAAGGCTAAGGATAGATTTTCAATAGCACTATATTTATGCTCACAAGGAAAAATAGTGTGACTAATATAATACTTTTCATGTGCATGCTTATCATCATCATATTATGCAAGAAAGGCTCCATGTGCATATTCAATAGTGGATATGTATAAGAGAAGTGGTTTATCGGCCATAGGTGGTATAAACACAAGAGGATTAAGAAAATATTGATTGATATCATCAAACTCCTATTGACAAGACACATTCATTCAAAATAAATTCCTTTTTTGAGTAATCATGTGAAGGGTTATTTTTTATATTTTCAAACTGAGTGATAAAACAATAATAGCTTGAATATTACCTTAGAGAGATCTTATTTGTTTTAAATTGTGTGGAGGAGGCATGTCAACAATAACATGGAAGTTTTGGGGGTCAACCTCAATGTCACATTACGTGATAATAAAATTGATAAAATTACCATAAGTTACCCTAAAAAACGTTTGTTAGGATTTAAGCATACATTGTATTTTTATAACCATTCAAATATTTGGCTAGACGAAATGTGTGGTCTTGATGATGAATCTATTTTGCTAATAACTTGTTAACATATTATTTAATAATTTTATGAATATAATCATGAAATATATGTGTCATATGATGTTGATATGTAGTACCAAAAAAATTATCCTAAAAGGAATAACCATGTAATAAATTATTCCCCATGTGGTAGTAAAAAAGGTCTTTTCTTGATTAGCAGGATTGATTTTTATTTGACTGTAATCCTTGAAACCATCCATAAAAGATAACATGTCATAACTGAAGTGAAATCCAAAATCATATCAATGTGAGGCATAAGAAAACTATCCTCGGGACAATCCTTATTTAAATAAAAAAATAGTATAACATTTGATCTCATCGTTAGGCTAAGCCATTGGGAAATTATTAGGAACCCATTGAGGGTAATCAATAGTATAGATGAATCCAACATCAAGAAACTTTTATAGCTCCTTTTTAACCATAGAAGTAACATGAGAGTGTATTTTACAAATCAACTATTATACAATATTAACATGCTCATGCATCACAATTTCATGCATGGTAATAGAGGGTTAAATTTCAGGAATATCATTGTAATTCTAAGAAAATAGGTCAAGAAATTCACGTGAAACTTTTTGAATAGTATCCTTCTCTTCATTTCTAAGGGAATATGTGAGGAGAACAAATCAAGGATCAAAATTAGTGCCAAAATTGAAGTAGTTTCTTCATTAAGTAATGTGGTGAAATTTTCCACACAAAGACATGTACAACTAGTTTTAGAAGTATCTTCCAAAATATTATAATCATCAACCTCCCCAAAATATGTGTTTCCATGTAAGGTGTGAGCAAACTAATTCTTATGAAATAAATAATGAAGATCCATATATGAGCCCAAATATTACGTAGGCTCGTCATTAGTGAATTTATGTAAAGTGGGGATATTAAGAGACACACTATCATAAATGAGATTATGGTGGACAAGTGTGAGGGATGTGTTGGGATTTACCAAAACCACTTCCTGGGAATGAATTTTTTATTTTGGATGAAACATTAGAGCTAACATCGATTGACAAAATGGTCATGTAATAAAATCAAGATCTTATCGGGGGCACATATTAGGTAATATGGGTTCGTGGATTCCTTTTCTTGAACTCCAATTCATTGTCATATAAAAAATTACGTAATAAGTATTGATAACCCATTCCATACCGATGATAAATAGGAGGTGTTGGAGTGCACTTGATTAACCTTTAGGTAGGGCCAAATTGTATAAAAGGATTAGATAAATCATCATAAATAGTATTCACACAATGTTTTAAAGGGGAAAGGTCAAATACAATGGTGTACATGCATACTTGATAATATTATTTAAGGCAAGCATGAAGGGTAGTGGGAAAAACATGCATAACATGTATCCAAGGTTGACCTAACAATATATTGTAACTAAGATTATTAGGCATTTCATAAAATATGTTTGTATCAATTGTCCATTCATCCATGGTAACATGTGATGTAATTTTCTTGCATACATGGTGTGAGATATTATCAAATTTATTGATATACATGGTGGAAGGAGTAAGATTGGCGCAGTAAGACCTAGTTGATGTAAAAAGGAGATGTTGCTAATGTTAAGGTCTAACCCATTGTCAATAAGGGCATGCTTAACCATAGTATGATGTACTTTGAATTGAACAAACAAAAAAGGTCATTATTAATGATATACTTTGATTAAAGTTCATCAGGGTTAAAATATATTAATTCTTCAAGGAAATTAATAACAACAAACATAGATCCAAAATATTCAATTGTTTAATTAAGATGAACTTGTTTGGTCCACGAGATCCTTGAAAAAAGATCTTGACATGTGGGAAAAATGTAAAAGAAGTCTCAATATACATAGTAGGACGATTGGAAAAAGTCATGATAACTTATCATTTTTCCTTAAATACCAAATCTTGTCAAGAATACACACACACACACACACACACACACACACACACACACACACACACACACACACACACACACACACACACACACACACACACACACACACACACACACACACACACACACACACATTATAATTGAATATATTCCATTGGAGAGAAAATACATGAAATTGAGATCAATAAAACCCTAGGGATATCGGGGTTTTAGGTAATAAGTTTGATTAAAGAGTCAAGTTCATGAAATGTTTACACCCTAATTAAATATATTTCTATGGGAGTGCAAAACCATAAAGAGGATGTGTCTGTTTTTAACAGGGGCTATTTTGATCAATTGCTTCTAATATTAACCATTTACAATCATAATAATGTTTTAATACTTGTAAAAATGATAAAATGATAAGTAACTATTCACATCCACAAGAGGAGAAAGAAACTTACATGTAAAAGTTATAATAAATAGTATCTAGGTGTATAAAATAGTGAAACACACATATACGATATTGGGAATGCTTCTGTACAAGTTATAGAACTAGAAACTTAGTAGGGATGGACCATATAATGATTGTACAATCCTTAAATAGATCTGCACAATATTGAACTCTTATGCAATCTAGGCCTGTAAATTTCTATGTACGTTTCTTTCCTATAAATGACCTTCATTTTATGTCTCTATTCCTCACAAAATTTTAGGATGACTTGTAGTCACTTGTAAACAAGTGGAAACCCTAGAAACCTGCAAAACCCTTCATTAGAGAATTAACCAAAAAAAAGAAAAAACTTGTGTTTGTAGTAAGGATAGATTACACTTTTTGGTCATACTACCAATTATTGAACCAATTTAAGTGTTGTACTGCATGCCCTCATTGTAGGATCAAGCCTCATGTAGTTCTCTTGGGTGCTTGTGCAAGTGTGAATAAATACTCAACCCCCTAGAGGTTACCTTGTGTTTCATGACACCAAGATGGTGGGATAACTTTAAAACATAAAATATACCCAACATGGTACTAGTGTAATGTTAAACCCATTTTTCCTTGAAACTCTTGAATAATTCTTGGAGTGACTTTGCTATTTCTAAGGCATATATCTATGAGATTTGCATGTTTAGAAATGAAGAAAGTTAAAATCCTTGACATAGTTGAGTGTTTCAAACCTATAGTAGGGATTAATCTAATTTATGTGAAATTTATTTGGGTAGACTTAGGGAACCTTTGAAATATTTTGGAATGATATTTTTAATAGTATATGTTATCCAAAATCCCCCCTATAAGTTTGGACAACTCATCAGGTCCCATGTAGAATTTATTTCCATACAATTGGTCCAGAGTTGGTAGAACTGGTCCATAGTTGGTCATACAAATGGTATAGAGCTAGAAAAATGGAAAAGAACAAGCCATTTTAATCCTTCTTTAAACATATTTTGGTATTTCAAGGGCCTTAACATATTTGAACATTGAAATCAAAGTTTTGCATTTGCAAGTCCAAAATCGTCTAAGGCAGAAAGCTATGGAAGACTAATTGTGAAGTTATTACTCTACGGATTTTACATGTGAAATCCATGGAACAAAGGAGTTTATTCTTTTGTAGAAATGGAAAAAAAATATGGTGGTTCACGACAATAAATGAAACATAGGTTATTCTCAGGATAATCCATTATGCAGAAGGAACACGCCACAATGCAAAAGAACAATCTATCATGTAAGAGGAATAAAACCTAAAGGAAGGGAAATAATGTTATGAGATAACCAAGTTTAGAATCCATGAGACACTAAGTCAATGTCCCAATGGTTTCCCAAAGAGTAGTTTCCTGTGTAATTTTAAATTTCGTGGAACAAAGGAATACAACCGCGGGTAAAATTTTGCATGGTAAAAAGAAAAGAGGTCTATGGCATGGTGGGAGCTGAAATGGTTAAGTGTGAGATTCAAAAGCTTTAAGATGAGGAATATTTACAAAGAATAGTGTGGCCGCGGATGTTATCTATAATATCATGAGGGTTGGTGAAGGTTAATATGTCATGGAATATTCAAATCTGTGCAACAAAGAAACTTGAAGAGGCATGTAAATGGATGAATAAGATGAAATTAAAAATTACAAAAGCATTTCCACCCCTGACTCTACACTAGTTTTTTGGTCCAATATTTTGACCGGGAGCTCTAAATTGCATTGGAATTTGTGTGTTCACTTTGTTTTCCAAGGGATATATTTTTCAATGAATAAATATAGAGAAATACTTTATTTCGATGGAGAACCTTGAAAACATGAGATTACAAGGGAAAAATAGTTTTCTCGTTTCAAGTGCCTAACCACCTCACCTACCTACAATAAATGTTTCATGGTGTCCATGCTCTCACCCAAAAAATATGATGGCATGTTTCAGGAGCAATAAAGGCTTGTTTGTAGGAATAATGACATCATATCTAGTGGGTAGAATATTTCATTTCACTTGTCTGCCAATTCAAATTTCCTTTCCCCTTTCTTCTTCTATATATGGGACTCATTTTTATTGTAATGTATCTCTCTCCATTTTTTGCAAAGAAACCATGTCAAAATGGTGTCCCAAACAAATTTTAGTTGCAAACTTACATTTTAAAACTTGTAATTCCCTCAATTCCTCCCAAATAGATGTAACCGACTGTGTATACTCTAGAGAAATTAAATCTAGATAGTATGGCTCTTCTCTACCCTTTGTTTGCATTTGGTTATGTCTCTTACCTCTCTTATCTCTCATTTTATGTTGTGTATGAGTTATACTTACATGTTTTCCTTTTATTTGTGTCTCACAATGTTTGGAATTAGTATATTTTCTTGTTTTGGTCTATGACATGCTTGTCTACCCTCTCCTTCCTTTATTTCCTTCTCATTTCTCTCTCATGTAGATTTATCACCTTATTCTTGGTGTTATCACATCCTTTATTAGTTTAGGATTTCATTTATTGCATCTCCTTAACCTTGGTCCATGTGAAATCTTAGATTAGGCTTAGAGTTACAATTTCTAATTTAAGAGTAGTGTTAGCATTGGTTTGTAGGTAGATAAACCATCCTTCTCTGGAGGTTTGTCTTAATATGCAAGGTACCACAATTAGAGATAATCTAATGTTAGCCAGATTATTTGATCTTCCATAATAAAAATAATAATGTTACTTCTAGTCTCTAATATTTTTGGCACACTTGGTAGGAACACGTTGACGTATTGGATATCATATCAGTAGGATTGGTGTGTATCCTAGAGATTTACAACCTTTGGAGGAATTTCTCAACACATCTGGTGGCTCCATTGGTCCAAAGAACCCTTTTTCTCAATTAGTAGACCACTTTCCATCATTTTAGTCCTTTTTCATGAAGTTGTACAATCTTGATTTCATTTTCTCAATGGAATCCTCCTTTGTAGCAAAAATATCATTTAAATCCACCTCCATGTTCCCTAAATCTATCTTCAGGTTATGAAAACACACCTATAAACCAGTTTTATGAGCCAAATCAGCAAGCATATTTTTGTGAATACCAAAACCCTATATATATATATTTATATAATATATATATATATATATATATATATGGTTATTTGACAAACCATAATGTTGTTCAAAAGTAATATTTTGTCATTTTTGGAGGCCATTTTACATTTGAAGATAATTTTGAAAGCTAGGATCAACATATGAAGGAGATATTGTGAGAAGTTAGGGAGTAATTTCAGATCATGCAAGCTAAAAAACTTGGTTTTAGGAATCTCTGTCTATGGGGAGGTCCTCAACTGGGTTGGTTTAATCCTCAACAAAAGCTAGAGATAAGGTTGAATCCTTTAATCAGATGGTTAATTTTATAACATCATTGCAAGCATTAAAGGCTAAAAAACCTAAAGTTGAAGAGCCATATCAACGAGGCCTTCCTTCAACATCACCATGTGAATATATGATGCCTCCTTATTGGCCTGAAATATCTCAACCCAAGTTCCAAGTTCCTAGCTTTCTCAAAACTTCTTCTTTCATCCCTTATCCTCTACAAAAAGACATTGCACCTCCCCTATTATTTCAAACATTGCAAAATCACCTAGAAGACTAATATTCCCCTCCTCTCACATTACCGAACCCATTTTGGGGTGAACCTAATCAAAAAATAAGTTCGGGAGGGAAGCCAAGTAGACAAGATCAAATGTAAGATTTGAAGGTTTGGAGCTCAAAGTTTCAAGCTAATAAAATGCTAGATCAACAAGAAAATAGTCCACCACTTGCATTTGCATCATAACCAGTTGAATAAACTTTGGATAAGTTTAAAGTGGTTAATATTAAAGAGAAATCAGAGTAATATGATCAATAATATTTCTATTTTGAGTGTATTGTGCATGTCAGCACCATATACTTAGAGGTTGTTGATTTGTCTTAGTTTGAAAAACCAAAAATGGAGGAGGAAAAATTGGATTTTGAGTTCTTAGATGAAGAGGAGATTATAGAGAATTTCTCACTCTCTTATGGTGGTGAAATTGTAGACATTTGTTTTCCTTCATCATTAGAAAAATCAAATGTTGATGAAATTTCCAAAGAAGAGATCATATATGATGGTCAGTTTAAGCTTGATGATGAAGTTGAGGACATTTTTGAAATTTCACACTTCTTGTTTGGTGATGAGGAGGTGAAGGAAGATTCTGTTTTTCAAATAATTATTCACAAGGAATAAAAGGATGGGTTTAATCTATCCAAATTTTTTCTTGAGGATGAAGAAAAGAATGATAACCCAATTTCTAAATCAAAACTCATCAATGAGTTTAAATTGTAAGAAGAGGAAAAGCCAAATCCAAATCAAACTACATGCATTCAAGATGATGAAGAAAGTGCTTCTAATAGCTCTATTTAAGGATTTACATCTAAGGTCCACACTTTCACTTCCATCATGTGATTTAGTTTCAAAACTGATCACATGGCTGAATTTTGTAGAAAGGGAAGCTAATTTTCCCAGATTGTATCAGGTTTTGTTTAGCTTCCCTTCCTTTTGGTTAGGGTAGGGTTAGTTTAGGTTTACTTATTGAAATACAAGTGCTTGTGTACACTTTTCATGTTTCCACTTGGAACATATATGATTTGTATTTTGTATATAGTATTTATGAGCCTTCTTACAGTTGTGCATAGTTCATACCAGTTTGATGCTTCACACAGATGCAAAGAAAAAATATAAAGTTGAGATCATTTATTTTCAAGTTTTAAACTTGACTCCATTCCCAATAGATGCTTTAAAACTATTGGTATTCATCATATAATAGGAAGATATTCCCCCGAGTTGCCAAATTTTTATCCAAATTCCTCCCCATGTTGAAATTTTAGATAACTCATCAAGTCCTAGGTTGATATGTTGGCTATACAATTGGTCCAGAGCTGGTAGAATTGGTCTAGAGTTGGCCATACAAATAGTAAGAAGCTATAAAAAGGGAAAATAGTGTGTAATGTTGATCCTTCTTGGATCATATTTTGGTGTTTCAGGGGCCTTAATGTCTTTGAACATTGAAATCAAAGTTTTTCATCTGCATGTCCAAAATCAGATAAGGCGGAATGTCATGGAATAATGATTACAAAGTTAGTGCTCCATGGATTTTACATGCAAAGTATGAGAAGAAAAATGATTTTAGTATTCTGTAGCAACGGAAAAAACAAATGGTATTTTGTGGCACAAAATTAAGCACGGGTTCTTCTTAGGATAAGCCATGATGTAAAAGGAACAATCCACAATACAAAAGGAACAAACCACAATGCAAGAGGAACTGAAAACAAAGGAAGGGAACTAATTTTATGAGGTGACTAAGTTTAGGATTTGTGAAACACTAACTTGGTGTCCTGTAGGTTTCTCAAAGAGTAGTGTCATGTAGAATTTTAAAGTCCGTAGAAAAAAGGAATACATTCACGGGTAAAATTTTGCATGGAAAAAAAAGAAATAGGTTCATGGCATGACAAGAGCTGAAATGGTTAAGTGTGAGATTCAAAAACTGTAGGATGAGGAATAACCACAAAGCTAAGTGTAGACGTGGAATTAAACTATAGTATCATGCGGGATGGTGAAGGTTAATATGTTGCGGACCATTTAAATCAATGCAAAAAAGGAAACTGAAAAGTCCTAGAAACCGTGAAATAAGGTGAAATTACAAATTACAAAAGCATTTCTGCTCCGAATTGTACACTGGTTTTTGGTCATATCTTCCGAATAGGAGCTCCAAATTACACGGGAATTTTTTTTAGCTTCATCTCTCCAAGGGATACATTTTTAAATGAAGAAACATAGAAATATGTTTTTTCAAGGGATAACCATGAAAGCATGGGATTGTAAGGGAATTTTTTTTTTCTCATTTCAAGTGCCCAACCACATCACCTACCTGTGATAAATGTTTGATGATTCCCATACTCTTTCCCATGAAATTTGATGGTGTGTGTTAGGAGCAAAAATTGTCTGTCTGCAAGAGTAATGACGTCAAATTTGATGGGTGGCATATTTTATTTCACTTATCTATCAGTTCAAATTTCCTCTCCCCTTCTTCTTCTTATATATATGATTCATTTTTATTATAATGTATCTCTCTCCTTTTTTTGCAAAGACACTATGTCAAAATGGCACCCTAAACAAATTTGACTTGCAGAGTTGCATTTTGGAACTTACAATGCTCTTAATACCTCCCAAATGTATGTAATAGACTGTGTATACTCTGAAGCAATTAAATATGGACATTATGGCTCTTCTCTTCCCTTTTCTTCCATTTGGTTGTGTCTCTTATCTCTCTTCTCTCTAATTTTTTGTTGTGTACGAGTTATACTCACATGATTTCCTTTTATTTATACTTCACAATGTGTGGAATGAGTAGATTTTCTTGTTTTGGTCTGTACCATACTTATCTACTCTCTCCTTCTTTAATCTCCTTCTTATTTCTCCCTCATAGAGATTGATCCCCATAATTTTTGTGCTATCACCTCCTTTTTTAGTTCAAGATTTCATTTCAAGCATCTCCCTAACCTTGATCCCTATGAAATCTGAGATTAGGCTTAGATAGTTATGTTTTCTACTTAGGAGTAGTGTTAGCATTAGTTGGTCATTAGAGGAACCAACCTTCTCTAGAGGTTTGTCTCAAGAAGCAAGGTCCCACACTTAGAGGCAATCCCATGTTAGCTGAAGTATTTGATCTTCCTTGATCAAAATAAGGGTGTTATTTCTAGTTTCTAATAGGATATTTTAACATTGTTAGGCGAGTTATAAAGTGATAATGCATTTCTTATATAGTCTTTTATAAGTGAAATATTCTAATAAGGTTGACCCTAGGAAGATGAAATGAACCAAAGAAGATATTTGAATGAAAATAGAGTTGTATAACTTGAAGATCCATGACTGTACAAGTTAGCCAAGATCACACTCCACATCCTGACTCATTTGAACAATCCTAGACAGAGAAGAGGAAAATTAATACATGAATTTGTGACATGAAGCACAAAGGTTGTTTACTGTTTTAATCAGATAATATTTCTATAATTGATGATAGAGAATAGTGTAGAGATAAATAAGACATAAATGCTAGATAGATGAATTCATTGGATTTTGAATGTGAGTATTTTTCTTAGCAAAGGAGTGTAGTCAAACTTGGAATTGCAAAAGGAAAATTTACTAAATTTTAGGGTAAGTGCACTAAGTTGGGGGACAATTAAGTGGACATCAAATCCTGAATTTTACATTAAAAACAGCAAAACATCAAATTTAGTCTTCCATAGACTTGAACCATGCTGAAAAGTAAAAAATATGTCATAAAAATGGTACCATTGCGTAGGGGAGACTGTTAGCTTTATAGAAATACTAATTTTAAAGTGAATAGAATAGGATAAATATCATTTTATAATTTTTTACCAATAGTAGGTCTTTAAGACACTTTTTCCCGTGAATATTTATGTCTAGGTTTAAGACTATAAATTTTGTCCCGCTTATCAGATTGTGATAAAAATTATACCATCCCAACCATGGTGAAATTATATACATGTTAAAAAAAATTTTATTTGATTTCAATATTTTTTGATGAAGTTATGGCGGGCAAACGGAAAGTGCTCTGTTTTCTTTATGTTTTCATACCACTTTCACGGAAAAAATCATAAAAAATAAAATATTACTCAAAAAAATAAAAAATAAAATCCATCCCAAGATAGATAGTGGCATATAACTTCTCAGCAAAGGAGAAAAATATATATCAATTTTTGGTCATCCAAATCGTGGGCAAACGAACTATAATTTTATAGGCGTTTTTAAAAAAAAATACCAAGTCGTTGAATTTTGAGAGTTTAATATAGCTAATCTTGTCCATTTTTAAAAAAAATTAGTATTTTAAAAACTAGATTCTAGATGCTATGATTCATATCAATATATGTTTTTCTAATTTTGAGTGTATGTATTGCTAATAATCCCTACAAGTTGATATTATGTTGTTATTTACAATATGACGTCCACTTATGACCCCCTTTTTGTCCCCCAACTTGTTGCACTTGCCCTTTAGTGCATACACAACCATGTTATTTATTTTTAATGAATGAGTGAATGAATAAAGATCAATCAGTCTTGAGTCTTGTATTAATATTTTTTGTGTTCATCATGGTAGTTGATATGATAGATATGATAAATATTAATAGACATAAAGATAATATACTGGTATGAAACAAGTTAATAATAGTATTAATTTATTTGTATATTTGTTTTATGAATTTTTAACATGATAAATAGACTTCCAAGGAATATTTCATTTTCTTCTAATATAAAACTTTGGAATTATCCTAAAATATGATTGGTTAGAAATTTGAAATTATTTCATAAATTGAATATTATAGATTGCTTTGAAAAATAATAATAATAAATTAAGTCTTAATTTCATATAATAATGTAGAAACAATTCAGATAGTTCTATAAGGAACCACATTAGGAATGGAATAAGATTATAACTGAAGAATATAAAAAAAAAAAATTTTTTACTTTCATAAATCAAACCAAGGTAATTTTATTTATTTATTATTATTGATAAATATTTTTGAAGGGACTATACCTTGTTTACATAGAGGGCCTAAAAGCCAGATAAAACATGAAGAGGTTCCACAAAAAAAGGATCAACATCCATAATAGGTGTTAAAGCCAACAATAACTGAAAGAGAGTTACTAAAGAAAAGAAAAATAGAGCATGCGCTGTAATAAAGTAGCCAAAAAATAAAAAAAAGACGGAAAAAAGTATGATGAAAAGTAGCATCTGCAACGATGACCTCCTTGACTTCTTGGCAGCTCTGTTAATTCTAGAATTAATAGTTTGCAGCAAGGTGAAAAGAGCCACCGTTGTCATGTCTGTGGGGTCCTTAGCATCCAACTTTTCTATGGTTTGACAGCTTTCCTTGTTCGTTCCCCAAAGAGTGTCTGGGATCGCACTAAGCATAGAAACGCTATGAACGTGCTATTAAAGGAAATCACTGATTGCATTAAAAATTGCCATGTTGTGATCATGGTGATCCTTTGCTCTCCTGTAGCATTTATTACTGATATAGCAAGAATTTTCTTTAGATGACCTTTTCTTCCTCTTGATAACATATTCTACTGTTCCCTCATTTTAACATATTATTATTATTATTATTTATTGATTTTTTTTGTTGGTTCCCTTTAACATTATCATTATTTGCTAAGGGAATATATGAGAAAATATGATCTAGGATTGACATAACATAAAAATTTCCATTAGGTTAGTAATTTATGATGAATATGATTTTTTCTTTTTTGAACATAATATAACCCAAATCTAGACCTTTTATTTTAAATATTAAAGAGTAGTACTGTCCTTGTTTCCACTATGAATTGAATATTTATTTAGGGGGAAAATTTGATTGATGTATCAAGATTTATTATAACATACTTGCATGTACACATATAATTCCTTTATAACATCCAACTTATGTTAAAAGGTGAAAAACACTAGCTACAAAGAAATATAGCTCACATTTGAACATGTAATATAATTTAAAAAATTCAAAATTTTAAATTTCATGACAATATGAATAAGATTTTATTTACAAATTACATAAAATTACAATTAATAATTCCAAAATATTTATTAGTATTAAAATTACATTATGTTAGGGCACTTGTGTATTTGTGTATTATTAATCCAAATAAGAATCTTATTAATGTTTTCCATGTTTTTTTTATCATATTCCATGTGTCATTCTCACTTTGTTCTCCCCATATCATTTTTTCATGTTTTTTTGTTTTCTATCATATTCCATGTGTTATTCTCACTTTGTTATCCCCATATCATTTTTTACACTTTGTTAATATTTGATATTGTGACAGTAAAAGGAAATTTAGAGATTACTCATAAGGATGAGAAAAAATATTGTTATCACTTAGATCGCTCACCTAGTAAATCGTTAGATGATCCAGTGCAACATAGGAACATCCCGAAGGTGTGGGACCTTGGATCCTTGCGATGAACCTCCGAAGAAGTCCGAATTCCTGATAAACTATGTGCATTTGATGAAAGATCAATGAGTAACCTATGATACTGAAAATAACTTATAACTATTCAAATTTTTCTGAGAAAAGGGGGGAAGGTGACTGAAAAATAAAGAAATGAGTGATGCACCAATAGTTGAGGAAAAAATGATCAGCTCTTACAAGCACAAAATAATTAAAATAAAGATAATAATGTGTGCAACTTTGTATCATTTTCTCTTAATAGAAACACTTTTTATGAAGGTAAACATTTGACAATAATAGAAGGGATTTATCTCAATTCCATAACTATTATAAATAAGTTTTATTAATCACAACATAAAAATTTATAGAGAAGAGATAACTCAATACAAAGGTAAAATAGATTCCACAAGTACAAAATTCACCACCGAATTACACAACACATAATTGAAAAAAGGCCAAATATCAATTCCGCATGATAATATTTAGGATTAATCCTGTATACAAGTACTCAAAAGGGTAGATCCTCCTTATACAATCGATCAAAAAGTCCCTCAATGCATAATGCATCATCCTATTTATAGATTAAGAAGGTTGAGAAATTCTAGCCGCGGGGGGTGAATCAATGCAGATTAAAAATTTTACACTCTTGATTCAATTTTGTATTCTTTATCAATATATATGTATGAGAAGCATACAATCAATAAAGTATTCATCAAACACATAAACATTGAACACATAGATTTACCATGGGAAACCCTTTCGGGAGAAAAACCCACCAAAACCATTTTCTTATATTACACAAAGAAAAGACTCATAAGAATATAACACATCTTACAAGATTTGTTTAGTGAGACACCAATCCCACAAGGAGCACCAACCCCTACACCTATGCTGATATTACACACAAAAAAGGACTCAAGTGAATATTACACATCACAAGAGATTCTTTTCTATAGGCACCCACCTACAAGGAAGCTACAACTCCCTGAATGTGCTAAGCTATAACTTATACTTCTTTACATATACATTTTTACCATGTAGTTACAACAATTGCTAATACAATGAATTATGATCACTTTCCTGGCTCGATTTGTGTTCTTCCTCTGTCAACCTCTTCTGCTCATTCAAACTGTAGCTTTTATGCTTTGCTTATTTTCTCATGTTCTTCATTATTTTCTCAATCTCACCCTTTTTCTCTTCTTCACCATTGTATCTCTTCTTAGCTTGATTTCATCATATTTTCTTCTCTCTCCCCATGTCGCTCTTTTGGCTCTAGTGCCTTAGTTATTTTTTCTCTCATGTGCAACAACACTCAAATCACTTAAAGTGTTTCTTTTATTGCACTTTTGACCAAAAAATGCTTTCTTTGAGATTTGCATTGTATACTCTTCCTGATCTGTCACCTATAAATCTAGATCATTAAATTTTCCAGCTGAGTCTAGATTTTATTCTTTCCTTATTCGAATTCATTCCTCCTTCCATGCATCTGAAAAACCAATTTCTTAGTTGACTTCCAAAAATATAAAACTTGCATTGTTTAGAATTTGCATCGTGAAATTAAAACGATGACCCATCTTCTTTGCATTATTTTAATTCACCTTGAAATCAAGAATCTCCATCAAGCTTATAACCAAATTGCCTCATGGTCAACATGCATTAAATGCTGGTAGCTGGAACAGAGAATTTCATTGGTCTGTGTGAAGTTCCAGTTGTACTTACAGTTGAAAATTTTTGTCAATCAAATCTCCTTCAAAATCTGAATGCAAATGTTCACTCTTTCAATTTTAACTCTAACTAGTTTGTCCTTGATCCACTCCAATTCACTTTGAATGTTTTGTGGCTTCCTTTGACGTATTTTATATTTTCCTTCATATTGCAGCTTCTTCTTTTGTCCTTTAGTTTTTCCCTTCTTTATGTGGATTTTAGTTATTTGTAGAATTTTTTTGCATAGTGTGGATTTTTCAACGTCTCACGAATTTCTCGTTTGCTATCTTTTGTGGCTTTTCTCCTTTTCTAGTTCTTTGCATGTTTCCTTCTGTCTGTAGAAATCTTCTATACTTAGTGAATTTTTTGTTTATCAATGGTTTTACATATTTTCCCTTTATATGGGACATTCTCCAAATCTTCATATCCGCAGGTTTACCTTCTAACCTTCTTCATTTAATGGCACTCACCTACCTTTGGCAGCTTCTTTTGGAGCTTTCCTTTAGTCCGTGGTCCCTTCCTTGAGCTTCTTTACTTCACGGATCTCTATGTACTTGGAGGCTTGCACCTTATATCCATGGCTTGCTCAAATGTTGTCTAAGTCCTTTAGGAATTATCCTTGATCATCTCAAAGCCTCTGTGGGTTGACACTACCAATCAACCTTCATCTTTTCAGCTTGCTCACTTTACCAAATGACTCCTTTTTCCATCAATGCAACTGGATATCAACTCATCCATCTTGACATCAATGACAACACATATAACAATATTAAAAAATCTCCCCTTTTGTCATTGATGGAAACACTCTAGCTTGTAGAAACCTATATAACCTTATAACCTTTTGATGGCAAAATGATTGCATACCTGACTTCACCTTTCTCCTATTCTTTTGTATCCACGGACTGGTTTCTGGTTTCTTTATCTCTCCCCCTTTGACAACAATGAAAAAGGGCCATCTATGCTGCATATAACTGAATATACTTGTAAGCTGGTTTCTTCATGTGCTTACCTCAAGATTCTCCCCCTAGGCTTATGCTTCTTATCCATCTGTTCTGGTGTTTCCGCGGTAATGCTCCCCCTGAGTTGATGCATACTTTGATAAATTTGAGCTAATAGATTATCTCCCCCTCACTTTAGCACTATTTAGGAGATGATATTACTTTAGAATGCTCCCTTGTATTTTTTTCATGCCCTCTAGTTGTTGGTGAGATCAGGAATGACCCCCAATTCATTCCTTAAGTGCTCAAATGTTGCCTTTTGTAATGACTTAGTCATTATATCTGTAATTTCTTCTTTAGTGCTCACATATTCTAGACTGATGTTCTTTTCATTCACTTGTTCCCTCAAGAAATGATACGTTATTGGTATATGCTTATTTTTTGAGTGGAACACTAGGTTCTTGGAGACACTAATTGTACTTTTACTATCACACAATAAGGGAATTGGATGTTCAGATTTTACCTTATAATCTTCCAATGTCTGCTTCATCCATAGAACTTGTGTGCAACACATCACATAAACTATATACTCTGCTTCACATGTTGAGAGAGCCACTGATGATTGTTTCTTGCTCAGCCATGATACTAAGTAATTTCCAACAAAGAATTCTCCTCTGCTTGTACTCTTCCTATCATCAATGTTGCCTACCCAATCTACATTTATATATGCTTTTATGCTAAAATAATTACTTTTGGGGTATCGCAGTCCATAATCATGTGTTCTTATGAGATATATTAGAATTCTCTTGACCACCTTGAGGTGTGTCTCCCTTGGATCTTCTTGAAATATTCCAACCAGTTTTACCACCTGCATGATGTTATGGTCTTGATGTTGTAGAGTAAAGTAGAATTCCTATCATGGATCTGTACAATGTTTTATCTACCTTAGGTGAATCATCATCTCTACTCAGCTTGCACCCAACTTCCATTTGTGTACCAATTGGTTTGCATTCTTCCATTCTTAACCTTTTTCAACATTTCCTTGATATACTTGTTTTGTGAGATGAATATACCTTGATCTGTTTGATTGATCTGTAGTCCCAGAAAGAAAGACAATATCTCCCAACATTGACATCTCAAATTCTTCTTTCATCATGTCTGTAAACTCATATGTCATGTATTCATGATCTCTGCCAAAAATGATGTCATCCACATATACTATTACAATGAGTAGATGTTCTCCTTCTTCTTTTATGTATAGATTGTATCTGTGAAAACTCCTTTTCTAAAACCTTTCTCAATGAGGTATGCATCTAATCTACTGTACCAAGCTCTAGGAGCTTGCTTTAATCTATAAAAATATTTCTTCAACCTGTACACATAATCTTTATCTTCATCTAGTGAGAATCCATCAAGTTAGTTAATGTAAACCTCTTCATTCAAGAAACCATTTAGGAAGGCTAATTTCACATCCATCTAGAACACTCTGATGCGTAATCCAGAAACAATCTTTTTGCCTCCATTCTTGCACCTAGTGAAAATGTCTCGTCAAAGTCAATCCCTTCCATTTTCGTGTATCCTTTACATACTAGTCTAGATTTGTTGCGCATAACTTCTACTTTCTCATTCATCTTATTCCTGAAGACCCACCTAGTTCCAATCACATTCTTGTCCCATGGCCTGGGTACTAGTTCCCATGTCTCATTCTTTTCTATATGATCCAATTCTTCATTCATGGTGTCTACCCAATGTTGATATTTTCTTGCTTCACCAATATTCTTGGGTTCCATATTGTACATGAGTGCTATATCTTCATGACTTTGTTGCTCTTTGAGTCTCCTTCTTGTTAGGATTCTACCATCCTTGTTTCTAATGATATGATTTGTAGGATGATCCTTCTTGAATTACCTGGAGGATGTCTTAGTGTCTAGTATTTCTTCTTCTTCTTCTTCTGATTCTTCATGTAGACTGTAAAAGTCTTCATCATCTTCTTGTTTTTCATTTCCGCTAGTATGGTGAGTGCTAGTTTTTCCATATTGTGCCTTATCCACCTTATCATTAGTGATTTCCACTATCTTTTGTAACCACTTGTTGTAGCATTTGTAGGCCGCACTAACCGATGAGTATCCAAGGAATATACCTTCATCACTCCTTGAGTCAAATTTTCCTAAGTTTTCTTCATCCCTTTTGATGTAGCATTTACTTCCAAACACTCTGATGTGCTTCACATTTGTATGCCTCTTCTTCCATAGTTCATAGGGAGTCTTATCACTTTTCACTCTCAATTGTTCTCTGTTCAAAATATAGACCGCAATATATATACTTCTTCACTCCAATACATGTCTGGGAGTTTCGATTCATCTAGCATGGTCCTTTCCATCTCTTGCACTATTTTATTCTTCCTTTCAACAACTCCATTTTGCTAAGGAGTCCGTGCAGCTGAGAATTGTCTCCTGATTCCATGTTCTTCATAGAACTCATCAAACTCATTTGACCAGAATTCACCACCTCTGTCTGATCTTAGGAATTTGATTTTCTTGTTCTTTTCATTTTCAACTAATGCCTTGAAACTCTTAAATCTATCTAGGGCTTTAGACTTATACTTTAAACATGCTACCCAAGTCATTCTTGTATAATCATCTATAAGCAACATAAAATATACTTCACCTAATATTCCTTCAGTTCTGGTAGGGCCGCACAAGTCTGTATGAATCAATTCCAATGGTCTTGTTGTAGAGTACTCCTTTGACTTGAATGACCTCCTTGTCTATTTACCATGTAGACATGCCTTGCATAGTGTATCCGTGGGTTTGATAATCTTAGGCATGTGTCTCACACACCCTTTAGCACTCAGTTTAACCAAATTCTCAAAGATCATATGTCCAAGTCTTCTATGCCACACCAGACTATAATCAACTTTACCAGTAAATCATTTCTCATTGTTTATCTCATTCAACACATACATGTTGTTCTTTGTCCTGTTGGCCTTTGCAACTCTTTTTCTTGTCTTTCCATTGATAATATCACATCCTCGGTCATGGAATATGACATTGTATCCTCTCTTACACATTTGACTCACACTCAATAGGTTATGTTTCAATCCTTCAACATATAGAACATTTTTTGTAATAGTCTTTCCATTATCTAAACTTAATGTCCCTTTTCCAACTATGTTGGCAGAGTTGTTGTCACCAAATCTCACAACACTTGATGCATTATTTGACAAAGAAATAAATTTAATTTTATCACCTGTCATGTGACTAGAGCATCCACTGTCCAAATACCAAATTTTATCCTCATTCTGTACATGGAATGTGGTTTGTACTACTGAGCAACATTCTTTTCTCTTATTCACATATTTCCACTTTTGTTGTTTAGGTGGCTCTTGTTTCCTTACTGGTGGATTATTTATTTTCTTGTGATAGGTGTACTGAGAAACATTAAAGTTTGAACTGGTGTAAGATGGGCCAAAATTTCTTCTATAGCCTCTAGAGTTATTTCTACAGTTCACAGCTTTATGTCCAAACTGATTACAAGAGAAAAAATACCCATAAAAGGAATGTGTGTACCTCATTGCATAGGTGATCCTAGGAACAATGTTTCTTCTTCTCGCAAGTTTGTGGAAACCTTTATTTGTAGCAGAGGAAGGACTTGGTGTACCCGCAAACTTATTTTCTTTAGTTTTTCCTGACTCTTTCTCCTTGCTTTCTCCCTTGAAGCCAATTCTAGACTTGTCAGTTGTATCACATTGGCTGTTGAGTATGTCAGTTAGCACAATAGAGCTCTTTTCTAGCTTTTCATACATAATTAGTTTGCTGAACATTTGGTCCATCTCAGATTTCAACTCCTCCAATTTGTGTTCAACTTTGAGCACTCCTCCTCTTTTGATTTGTAGGACTTAGAGATCTTCTCCAACCGAGTTTCAAGTTCCTTTAGCTCATTAGCCTCCTCTTCTTCTTTCTGTGCTTGTCTTTTCTCAAAGATACAGATTTGTTCCTCATAATCCTTTAATGTGCATCTTAGTTTGTGATTTTTCATTATATACATAGTTGCAGTTCTTCAAGTGCACTTACCAACTCTACTTCAAGATTTACCTCAGCTTCCTCTTCATCAGAATCTTCATATTCAACTGAGTTCTTCCCTCTTGAGCTACTTTCTTCATCCACGTCCATAGCCATAAATAGACATTCTGATTGATCTTCATTATCTTCATTTTTTGATTTTTATATGTTTCTCAACTCTGATTCACTAGATTCTTCTTTAGAATAGAAGTTTCTTTTGTTCTTGAAGAATTTATTCTTGTTATCTTTCTTTTTATACTCAGTTTCTCTTCTATTATGTTTATGACTATGCTCTTCATGTTCTGACTGATTGTCTTTATTCTTGTTTGGGCATCTACTAGAAAAATGACCTACTTGTTCATAATCAAATCAATTTAATGGGAGTTTTCCTTTGTACTTACCAGATCCTCTTTTCAATTTCCTCACGAATAATGCCTCAATTTTTTCTTCATCCAGCTCATCTGTAGAACTTGATTCTTCTTCATCTTCTTGACTGGACTTTATTTCTTTCTTGACCTTGAAAGCCACTTATTTCTTAGTGGTCTTGGTTCTAATAGTTCTCATCTCATATGCAACAAGGGTGCTTTGTAGCTCATCCATTGTAAGAGTCTTCATGTCTTTTGCTTCCTCTATGGCAGAAACCTTTGCATCATACTTATTGGTCAAGGATCTCAAAACCTTTTGAACAATGACAGATTCTTCTATCTTTTCTCCCAAGCCTCTCATAATGTTTATGACCTCATTTGTTCTCTACATATATGCCATGATGATCTCATCATCCTTCATTTTTAGATTCTCAAACTGAGCTCTGTAAGTTTGTAACTTTTCCAGTTTAACTTTCTCATCTCCTTCATAGATGCTCTGCAATTTGGTCCATATTTCCTTTGTTGTTGTGCAGTGCATTACCTTCATGAATTTTGTCTCAGTCAAGCTGCATAAAATAACATTCATAGCTCTTGAGTTGCACTCATATTCTGCCTTATCCACTGAAGAGATGATCGGTGTGGGTGGAGTTGTATATCCTTTCTCAATGCATTCCCAGATGTCAAAACCAAGTGACATCAAATATGTCTTCATTCTTATTCTCCAGAAAGCATATTTTTTTCCTGTGAATAGAGGTGATCTGGATAGAGATAAACCACCTTGTGCCTAATTTGATATCATGATTGTGATAGGAGGATCTCCTTGAAGATGTTAGGCTTATGCAAAAAGGATTCTCTCTAATACCAATTGTTGTATATCACAAACACTGAGAGGGGGGTGAATTAGTGCAGATTAAAAAATTTACACTCTTGATTCAATTTTATATTCTTTACCAATCTATATGTATGAGAAGCATACAATCAATCAAGTATTCATCAAACACATAAACACTAAACACAAATATTTACAGTGGGAAACCCTTTCAGGAGAAAAACCCACCAAAACCATTGCTTATATTACACAAAGCAAGGACTCATAAGAATATAACACATCTTACAAGATTTTTTTAGTGAGACACCAATCCCACAAGGAGCACCAACCCCTACACCTATGCTGATATTACACACAAAAAAGGACTCAAGTGAATATTATGCATCACAAGAGATTTTTTCTGCAGGCACCCACCTACAAGGAAGCTACAAATCCCCGAATGTGCTAAACAACAACTTAGACTTTTTTACATATACATTTTGACCATGTAGTTACAACAATTGCTAATAAAATGGATTATGATCACTTTCCTGGCTCGATATGTGTTATTCCTCCATCACTCTCTTCTTCTCATTCAATTTACCACATTTATGCTATGATTATCAAATCAATTTCTTCATTATTTTCTTGATCTCACCCTTTCTCTCTTCTTCACCGTTGTAGCTCTTCTTAGCTTGATTGCATCATATTTTCTTCTCTCTCCCCATGTTGCTATTTTGGCTCTAGTGCCTTAGTTCCTTTTTCTCTCATGAGAAATAACACTTGAATCACTTAGAGTGTTTATTTTATTGCACTTTTGACCAAAAATGCTCGCTTTAAGATTTGTATCATGTGCTCTTCTTGATCTGTCTCCTGTGAATCTGGATCATTAAATTTTTCAGCTGAGTCCATATTTTATTCTTTCCTTGTTTGAATTCATTCCTCCTTCCATGCATCTGAAAAACCAATTTAGTATCCGAATTCCAAAATTAGAAAAATTGCATTGTTTAGAATTTGCATCGTGAAATTAAAATGACGACCCATCTTCTTTGCATTATTTTAATTCCTTGAAATCAGGAATCTCCATCAAGATTATAACCAAATTGCCTCATGGTCAACATGAATTAAATGCTAGTAGCTAGAACAGAGAATTTCATTGGTCTATGTAAAGTTCCAGTTGTACTTTCAGTTGTAAATTCTCTTCAATCAAATCTCCTTCGAAATATGAATGCAAATATTCACTCTTTCAATTTGAACTCTAACTAATTGTCCTTGATCCACTCCAGTTCACTTTGATCATTCCAAATTCCTTTGGCATCTTTGATCTTTTCCTTCATATCATGGCTTCTCCTTTTGTCCTTCAGATTTTCCCTTCTTTATGCAGATTTTTAGTTATCCATGACATCTGTATGCATTGTGTGGATTTTTCAACTTCTCACAGCTTCCTCCTTATTTTCTACCTTCCATGGATTTTCTCCTTTTCTAGTTCTTCACAGATTTCCTTATGTCTACAGAAAACTTCTACACTTAGTGAATTTTTTTTTATCCACAGTTTTACATATTTTCCCTTTATACGTGGCATTCTACAAATCTTCATATCTACGGCTTTACCTTCTGACCTTCTTCACTCTGTGACACTCACCTACCTTCAGCGGCTTCTTCTGGAGATTTCCTTTAGTCCATGGTCCCTTATTTGAGATTCTTTACTCTGTGGCTCTCTATGTACTTGGTGGCTAGCACCTTATATCCGTGGCTTTCTCAAATGTTGTCTAAGTCCTTTAGGGCTTATCCTTGATCATCTCAAAGCCTCTGTGGGTAGACACTACCAATCAACCTTCATCTTTTCATCTTTCTCACTTTACCAAAAGACTCCCTTTTCTATCAATGCAACTGAATATCAACTCATCCATTTTTGTTGTTGTTTTGAGGAGATACTCATTCAAAAATTTCCCTCTTTAGTGATGACATTTCATTTGCCATTTTTTGTAAAAATGGATCAGTTCTCTCGTCTCCAAGAAACTAGGTCTTGCCCTTTGAGGGATTCTTGATCTTTCTAGATAGGATGAGATCATTATCATGTTCAACAACCATTCTTTGCACTTCAGTTAGATTCCTTGGTTGAAAATTTCATAGGAAGAATCCTACCTCCGATGATTTAGCATTAATGAATAATATCTTGACATCATTTTCAGATGGTGAATCATGTTTTGGTATCCTATGGAGCAACCTATCAAAATGAGCCAAGAAGTTTCTCATAGTTTAATTTGATTATTTCCTTATTTATGCTAATTGAACAAGGAGTTATTGAAAATCCTCAGTAGATTTGAATCTTTCTTCAAACTTGGACTTGATATCATTCCAACAAGTGATTTATCTGGCAGGTAGGAGGTAGAACCATTATGCTAATTTTTCTTGGAGAAATTTCACAAACAATATTATGGAAACACATTCATTTTCGAATCCCAGAGTATCACATGACGTGGTGAATGCAGTGATGTGTTCTTCAGGAATTTGTGTGTCGCTGACTTTTAAATTTAGAAAGTTCTTGTGGGAACTTGTTGGAAGATTGTGAAGAGGTGGTGTGAGAGTGAGTGGTCCTATATTCCTTCCCCATGGAACAATGGGCTCAGATATTTCTGCCATGGTTGTTTCTATTTCCACTTTAGCTCTCTCTTCTGAAAATTCTTCTTTTGTTCTTTCTTCTTGCTCACCAGAGAATTCAATGTTTAACGGAGGTTGGATAATGGGAGAATTTGTAGGGGTGGTATCACTAGGTATTTAAATAGGATTATTAGGTGAATTTATTGAAGACTTGGATGGGGATAAGGCTTGAGAGAAGAATTATGAATTGTCTATGATTCATTCTTGATAATTTTATGAAGCCTCAAAAGTGGAATTAACAACACCTCTCAACTTGATCAACCTGGTATATATATTTTTAGCTAGCTCCTTAGGAAAATTCCACAACAATAATGTGAAAGGACATTGTGGAATTTGAAGGGTAACTTGGACAAAATGATAGTGGGTTCTTTAGCAATGGATTTTCATCATTTTTTTAATTTTTTGGTATTTTTGGAATTTTTTTTATGTTTTGGATTTTTGGATCTTGGGATCATATTTTGGGTGCAAGTGCTTTCAAGTCTTCCCCATAATGGCTGCCAAAAACTATTGGCTATAAAATTTATCAAGGGACAAATTGGTGGACTTCTTGCCAACGCTTTGAGACCTTTTGGAAAATGCTTACAAGGAATTGTAAGGAAATAATTTTTTGAATTGTGGGGGAAGGGGAGTGAGAAGTTAGGCAAGGAAAACCATCTCTATGAGTAGAAAATTAGATTCTCTCTAGGGTTTAATGGAAATTTCACATTCACAATTGACTAGAAAGAAACAACAAGTTTATTATGCCAACGACTAGAGGAAACCATGCACACAAAGTTACACACATTCTTGAGTCATGAAAAGAAACAATCCCTTTTTATTGACATTTTTATCAAGTTGTAAATGCTAGAAATGGAGGTAAAATGAAAAAGGAAAGTGGAATAATGTTATCTCTCTTGTATTTCTCAATTTATCTCTCTCTTGAGTACAAAATTGATAACCCTTAAGCAAGAGTATGTCATTACATTATATAGAAGAAGAAAATATTCTGTGGATACCCCCACATGACCTTTCATTTTTCCTCAGAAATTGTGACTCTTGAAATTATTAGGAATGATATTAAGTTCTATTTATATTAATAAAGGGAAACTTATTACAATGTTTGTTAAAGCCATATTTATATGAACAGGACAAATGTCATGATTACTCACAATGAATAATTAGAAAGGGATTAGAGAAGAGAAGAAAGAATGAAGAGAAAAGGGAATAATGCTCCAAAGCATGAATAGGTATACCTCTTCCTTCGATGAAGATCCTACCGACAATGATCACAACCTATGTATGAGGCACAGACACCTTGGACCACATAATGAGTGTTTAGAAACACTATTCCGATATTTCCCAATGTGAACTCAGGATGAACACATATAATGCCCACGATGATACTCCTCGACACATTGAACTATTCTTGACCGACTCATTTTCACTCACCTAACTCCATGAGTGATGAAGATTGATCTACCTGTTGTGCCTTTCGATGCTCTACTCTACTCTTAAATACAATTGAACTCACAATGACATTTCAAGGAACTCTTTGAAGTTATCATTCCTCCATTTGACCCACGAAACTGTCTTAGAATCTTGTGAAGAGTCCAAAAAGTGGAAAGATAAGTGAGAATGAGGCCATCTGTAACTTTTTTCTCCTAGAGAAAAGAATTTTTATTCTTTAGTAGGTAGGACCGTGACTTGCTATTTTGGGACATATCATCTATTTTTCTCTAATTTTATCTTCTGAACCTTCTAACACACTCCATACTATTTTATTATTGATGCACTACTATTTTTAGCACATTTATATTTTTAGCAGGTTACTTTTTTGGGGACCTACTATTTTTAGAAAATTGTCATTTTTATCATGATTCTCATTTCACAATCTTTCTTGATTGTCTTGGATGATCAAACTTGCAACTCGGGGGAATTACTATTTTTAGCATATGGCGACACATAGATTATGCCATTTTTAGTAACTGGTGAAAATGGCCTTGGTTTGCGGTGGGAACAATATTTTTGGATTCGTCATGATCTTGTGCTCTAATTTTCATTATGATTCACTCACTGGAAAGCTCAAAAATAAAAAAATGATATTTTTCTTGGCACTATTTCAGGCACAGGGCTGCCAGGGAAGCCATTAATGGAGTCATAGAGATTTTAAAAAATAATCTTCCCCCCCTTAATTTACATGAAAACAATTTCATTGAGATAGGTTTTTCATTTAGAGTTTGTGTGCAAAGTTTTAGGTTCACCCACCCTTTGAATTGATGGGAAATATGATGAATGAGAGATAGGGAAAAAAAAATGGAGTTTTTATTGTACTTAATAATCTATGGTATTATTTTATCTTCTGTTTGTTTCAGCTTGATGGCCTCTGAATATGAGGAAGTCATAAAAAAATATCACCTCAATCAGTGTACCGGTTTGTGAGATATGACCATTTCATGTTTTTAGTTACGAAGTCATTTTGACACTAAAAAAACATGGTGTCTACTGAAAAATTATGTTTTTGGTTCTATAACAGTAATGGAGTGAGTGGAAAATACATGCAAGGAGAAATGATAGTTATGGGATAGTAACAATGGAGGAGAGAAAGATTTCCGTCAGTGAGCTTCATGGATGTGTAAGGAAGAAGCAACACGACAGTAATAAAAAATGCAAAAAATTACACTTTTTTCCATTGAGGGAAGGATCACACTTTTGTGCAAAAAAAAATGTACCCCAAACTTATTTGGCCACATGGCATAATTTGGTTGGATGGACGGGGGATGGGAAAATGTGCACATGGGCTTAGATTGCAAAAAGGGGCTTAGAGGAGATCACATTGAGGTAAAAGAGCATAAATGGGAGGGGGCACATTTTATTGCACCATTTAAACCAAATCCTTGGTGCACTTGGTGCACAAAAGTGTGCCACTCTGCCATTGGTCCAAATTTTCACCAAAAAATGATTAACTCCTTCACCTTGTGGAACAACTTGTTGGGTACATAAATTGTGCTCTTGGACATCTTTTCACTTTCTTATTTATATTAAATTGCATGAAAAATACATTTTGAACACAATGGTGATGGTATCATACCTTGATTATTCCTTTAACACAATGAAATCTCCCCTTTTTTTTTATCAGGATCGCTAGTTATTCCTACAAAGAATGAGATCCCTTGAAAAGAGCCAAGGGGTTATGAAAAATATGATGATCCCATGTTTTATAGGATTCTCTTAGCTTTATGATGATTATTTTTTCCCTCATAACTCCTTATGGAGCTCATGAAATCATCCGCTGAAGATCAGGTACCTATTTTGAATGCCTTCTCCCTGGGGCTAAGATTGGGTCACATGGGTGACCAAGGGCCAAAGAAAGAGGGAGGAAAATTTTATTTCACCATGTGCACCAAATCCTTTGTGTAATTGGTGCAAAAAAGTGTGTTACTCTCCCATTGGTCCAAATTTCAATTCAAAATTTGATTAACTGTTGGAGCTTTACTTTGGTGAGCCAATTATCGAGACCATAACTCGAGATTGCAGAGGAGTTTTGTGATGAAATTAGATATTATTCCAGATGAAAATGACATTCTAAATCCAATGTTGAGGTTAGAATCTCTTGATTCTTATATTTACTTCCTGAAAAATAGGATTTTTTTCCTAGCTCCATGGTTGTGCAAGCCAGAAATAGGTTGTAGAAAAAGTGCGCTTAGGTGTTGTGAAAAATATGAAATCACCATATTTTAGGGATATAAATTAAATTTATGACAATATATGATTTTACTTCTAAATCCTTACGGAACTCCTGGAATCACTTCCCAAAGCTTAGGGGTTGTTTTTGCACTATGCACTATTTGAGCCTTCAAAACCCACTTTCGCTGAAACTGCTCCAAAACTTGTGAAAATTCGTAGAACCTTCCAAAAATGATTGTAACATGTTCTTGTATTTCTATTACATCTCCTTGATGATTTTGGTCCTTTCATACTACTCTGGGGGTGTCTTCTAGCTTTGAGAAGATTAGAAAAGGACCTTTCCCAAGCTTACCAAAAAGCTTGTCTTGATGGATCTTTCCTTAGAATAACTTGGAATGATTGGATATCCCTACATCACCTATGATCACACTAACATGACACATGGTAGTGATTAGATGCATGGGATAGGACTGAATTGGGGGTTAGGGTGATATGAAGGAGGGCTCATGATGAACTTCGAGTAAAAAATTACAGGTAGGGCATGGTTGTCATGCAAGAAAATTGGGAATTTTCTTGTTGTAAATTTGCATGAAAACAATTTAGCAATGATTACTAAATTTTAAATTTGGTTAAATTCAAAACTTGAATGTTTAGTAAGTTGTGCATTTTCTTAGAGAGATAGAATACTTGGAGGGAAATTAGAGGAGGACTGACAAAAATAAAGGGCATTAAATATTTTGCATGGTTTTTAGGGGAATGGGAGAAGTTTGCATTGTAAGATAGATACATGCACACTCTCATTCACATTTTTTTGTTAATGGTTTATTTGGGCTCTACTATTTGGAGAAAATAGTAGAAGTAGTTATTAGTTGTATGCATGAGTATTGGGCTATTTCAAGGGCGTGTTTTGTAATGTATTGGGATTTTTGGCCGGGAGCATTTAGGAGTTTTTCTTCGATGTTCAAGTGCATTTGGTTTTCTAAATTTTTGAAGAGCAAATAGAGAAATTTGGGGCGTATTAGAGGCATGAATTCTCTACTCTTAAAATTTGTATATCTTGTAATAGATGATTAAATGTGGGTTTTCTTTTATGTTATAAAAATCTAGAATGGTTTTCTAAGTTTTTGTCAAACCCGTGAAGGAAATACTCCTAGTATAAACAATGTAATAATGGGTTCTTAGAAAGAAATTTTGAATACTATTTTTTGTTCTTATTATAAATCTGGGTATTTGTTAAATGAGTGAATAATGTTCAGGGTCATGCATTTTTGCTTAAAAATTCTCTTTTTGTTCCCACCTTAAACTTTTGTTGTTAAAAATGGTGTTTTTGGTTTACAATAGATTGTGGGTTTTTGTTTTTGGATTGAAATATATATATTTTCAAATAATTACAAGTACATAAATATGTTCTTTCTTATAGTTCGTATAGAGCTCTCAGGTAGTCAATTTATGTGGAAAATTTCTGTAAATTTCTATTTGGATTTTAGTAAAAGAAAAGGAAAAATAACTTGAGGGTAAAATAATTAGAAAAATTAATGGCTACCTATGTATTTTTGGAAATGGTTAATATTGTTTTCCTTGTGTATAAAATTTATGGGAAATGTGTATTTAATTGTAAACTTTTTGTTATTTGCATATCCATTATGTCTGTCGTTAAAAAGGTGTTTTTGGGTCTGGTTATGGAAATGGAAACATTTAAATTAGTATGAATTGTTCTACTCTTCAAAGTATTAATACTTGTTGGATTTAGTTAAATGTGAGCCATTTGCTTGATAAATATTGATGTCAGATCTTGCAGGTTAATTATCTTGTTTTAATTGTAACATAAAGAAATAATAAGTGTATGAACTTGTCAAGAGATGTTGCCCCATCTTTGTCACAGTGCTTTTAAAGAACATTAATATTTCAAAGGAAACTATTACACTCT
Organism: Taxus chinensis; assembly: GCA_019776745.2. Taxonomy (NCBI): domain Eukaryota; kingdom Viridiplantae; phylum Streptophyta; class Pinopsida; order Cupressales; family Taxaceae; genus Taxus; species Taxus chinensis. The sequence continues at coordinate 281,553,137 of CM034153.1, read as the reverse complement.
AATTGGGAGTACTGAGTTGTTTGGTTTATCAGTATAAATGATAAAAAAATTTTGTAAGAAATTATTTAAGGAATAAATGAGTTATTAAACTAAACACATTTGTTGTACCTAAGTAAATCTCATCCAAATATTAATACTTTGGTATCATAGCTGTGGATTGAATTTTCTATTATTAAATGTTGACCTTATAATTAATAAAATAAATTGAATCACAAGTTATCATAAACAAGATAGAAATGACATTGTTTCCTATTGATTTTGTGTTTGTTAGAATCATAGTTTTCATTTTTACTATAACTTCATTTATTGAGTGATATGTATGTATCACGAAGTTTATGTTTTCTGTAAAATATAACCATATCATAGTCATGTATTTCAATATATAATAACACGATTACGAGTAGATAATTCATGCCAGTTCGTGGAAATGACCATGTATACTTTCTCTCTCCTATAGTGTGTAAGATGGAGTAATTAAGTGAAGTGATTATTGGATTTTATACACATGAATAATTCATGTACTATTATTTGAAAATATATTTTAGATTATTGTATTTCATTGCAAACGAAAGTATCATTTCGCAGGTTTAAATAAAGGATTTGCCTACTTGTAATATTCTGAAAATAAATGTAATATCATTTTGAGAAAAATAATAATTCTTCCTTATTAAGTTAAATAAATATATTTATTATTTGTATTACATTTTGCGATATGTAAAGATTATTTTCTCGTTGTTTTTACAACAATATATGTTTTTAAATTTTAAATGTGAAGTATAATACTATTTCTGATATATTATAATGATTGTATGTTATGACAATCTTAAACATTTATTATGAAATGGAAGTTATTTCAATGAGAATAACATTTATATCTCTATCGTACTTTAATGAAACAAAGAACGATTAATAAGATGTTATTAACAATAGTATATTATTATGAGATAATGATATTCATCTCAAAATTATAGTTTAATTATGAATGATTAATTAATGCATCAATTTAAATAGTACAACGTGGAAATAATAATAAAAAATCATTATTATAGTGTTTTTCGTAATTTGATAAATGAAATTACACTAATTATAATGTAATAACGATACATTAGTTTATGTACCATTTCATCAATTTTTAAATGGGATAAATTTATGTAGATGTGATTAATTATGCTCATGTTATATTACAATCATAAGTTCTCATATTATTCATTAGATTACATCCCTTGAGTTTAAGTTAACCATACACATTAGATAATAAACTTATGAGACTAAAATGATACAACTAGGATGAGTTTGGATCGTTATAAAATGAGACATGATTTACTAAACCTATCCTTAGCAACAAATGTTATGTTGTAATACCAAGAAAATATATACTTATTAAAGTTAATAATGAGATAAGTTACTATGGTTCTCCATCAAAAAATGGATAATGTGTCTTAGCATCATAATGATATGACATACCTAGTATTAAGTCAAAAGATAACAATTGTGTGAATGAAGTGTGGGCTATATGACCCACCTTTCCATTCAACTGAACCCTATCCGTACCATCTTAGGATGGATATGGGAAGGGTAGTGAGTACTTAATGACGAATTTCATTGTGTGGTCACTATCTTTCCAATAAGTATCCTAAGATGGGATTGATAGTGTATTCTCGAATTGAGTGGTGAGTCCTAGATCCTATTTATTTGAAATAGAATATTGAAATTCTTAAACATTGAAATTAAGATCTAGATAACTATGTAGAGATGATTGTGTGGTGACAGAGACAAGTTTCATTTGACTTATGTGTGGTGATGAAACAAAACTTACATTGCTCACTTGAAAACTTGGCCAAGTAATGTAGCTATTTGATTACACTATCTAATCACCATAATCCTATTTTGTAGTGTCAAATGTTGGATGGATTACAACATGATTGTTATCCAGGTTGGCACATAGGAGTTGCATTTATTTCTCAAAATCTATTATAAAGGTTTGGCCAAATGTACACAAGATATACTCACTTGGTTAGAGTGATGATAAGGGGGATCAAGTAGATCTAATGGACCCTTACAATTGCACATGGTTATAATTGTTATCATATGGATTGTAAACATTATATTATGCTGGATTTAATTACTATCTGTTAAAAATCATTAAAGGTATTAATAATGATTTAAGTGTTAAATTATTATTAAAAAAATCCTTAATTTGATGAAGTATAAATTAGGTGTTACATTTTGATATCAGAGCTGAAGGTTATCAACTCTTGGACTTAATGGGTCCATACACTAAATTTTTTTACTCTTTTCTAACAGAACACAATGGTTAGGACAAGAGGAAAAAATGAAAAAAATGTGGTTGAAGCAACGACAACCCAAAATCTTGATGAGATTCTAGATTTTCTTCAAGATACTTGTAACCAGATAGCTGTTTAGAATCAAAGGCAATGGGTGAGGAAAGTGAAAGTGACAGTGATGTAAAAAAATGTATTCAACCTAATGCTAGAAACATAAATTCTGGAAATCTCATCATAGGAGATCCGAATGCTATAGATCGTATTGCAACATATCCTAATGTTGGAAATCTCAATGTTGGAAACCATCCTGAAAACAAAAGAGTCCACTTGGTAGTTGAATTGTCAAAGGAAATCAATGGAATCAGCCCACCCAAGTTTTATGGGACAACCTTGGGATATGGATATGAGAAATAGTTGAGTGAAATGGATAAGTATTTTGAAATAAGAGACTTCTTTGAAGAAACTAAAGCTATTTGGGGTGATTTTCAGCTCTCCAATGAGGAATCCTCTTGGTTGGATAACTAGAAAGAAAAATTATGAGTTCACCCTACTAACATCACTTGGGAAAATTTAAAAATGTACTTCCACCAATTTTGGTTACCACAATTGTATTTCGATCAAAAGATGTATGAGTTTAAAAATATGACTCAAGGTAAGTTGAGTGTGACTGAATATTGGGAAAAGTTCACCAAGTTATTGAAGTATGTTTTGCATTATTAGAAGGATGAGAAATTTATGATACACAAATTAATTATGGGGCTGAACCCAATCATTGGGGGTGAATTTTATGTCCATGGTCCTTTTACCATGGAATTTGTCTTCAATAAATCCATAAGGCAACAAGAAAAAAGCAAGCAATATCTGCTCACATAAATGAAAAGTAAAAGAAGAACTTCAGATCACCTTCGTCGTTGGCACCTAGAAAGACTGCTAAAAAATTTGTAGCAATAAGGCTAGAAATGGTAAAAATAACACAACAACAATACCTACTTCAAATGTAAAGAAAAATGGATAGAATAATGTTATAGCTAATTATAATGCCCACCCATGTGGGACATAAACACAAGACCAAACATAACAAGAAATTATTTTAAATTTCATATTACTTGGCACAACTATGTAACACCAAAATAATCACAAGATTTTTCACGACACCACATGTAACGTTTACACCAACATGTAAAACACGCAAATGTCAATATGACACAATGTACAACCAATGTCATACTTATATAAACAAGAAAGTATGAGACTACGACACAATCATGACATAAGCATCATGAATTGGAACCTTCTATACTATCACATTTTCATGGTTTAATATTGTTGTGTTCATATTCTAATTTAAGCCTTAAAAGTTTGAAGAGCATATAACATGCAAAAATACTTGTTCCTTTTTTCTCTAGATTGCATTTCCCTTACTTCATTTAACACTTAATTTAAGCTAGATATGTCCAATTTTTTTTTTATTAGCTCATTGTAAATAATTTATAAACCTCAATTGACCATTATATAAATATCAAAATTTACACATCATAGGATTATATTTCCAATGTAGAAACTATGTCTTCTTTTCCAATTGTTTGCTTTCATAAAAATCAAAATTCAACTACTTTCACATTGCAAGAAGATCTATTAATTTAAAAATAAGCTACATGGAAGCTTATAATTTATAGTCCAACATCACAAGGGTATATTCACAATAACAAGGAGAGAGTTACAAACTTCCTATACAAATAGAGTCTTAATGGGGTATCTACGCATACACTAATCATCCTTGCGATCCCAAGAACTTACAATATCTTCCCTTATAAAACTGTTTAGTTCAAGAAAATCCATACTGATACATACTAGAAATATCATCCTAAATGCCACCAAGTGACATTATGCCTTGCATCAAGCATCCTATACACAACATACCCACAAGAAGCCTCCCTACTAGGCTCATAGAGAAGGAACACACAAAATCGTACATTTCCCTAAGACTTTAGGACTACGAAAGAAACTTTAAATCTAAATATAACTTCAAGATTACTAAAAAGGACCCTTCTATCATGTTATAGAGAACTTCCTAGAAGATTTGGTCTATTACAAATACCATAGGTGGTTTCGCATATCTAGATGTAAGCAACATATTCCTATGGTAATAAGGATTTGATATCCTATCTCCTTTTGTGAAGTTAAACTACTATAAACCATAATGATAAGATGCACTTTGAGGTACACCTAGGTCATATGAATCCCATGTTTGAGAAATGAGGTCTCATTATCAAATTACTTGTTCCCATAAGGGAAAACTTATCTTACAACTTGGAAAAAGAAAGGGATTATCAATTATTTGAAAGGGTTTGGTTTCCATGGTTTACTTTGTTTCTAAACTCAACATTCTAGGAAAAGAAATGTTATAGACAAAACTCAACATAGGTTTCGTTCTCTAAGACTCTCTAAAATGGGTATTAGGATTACTTATCTCCCTTTATAACTCAAGGGATCTACAACTTGATACAAGTTTATATTAGAGAATATAATCTTCCCAAAGTCCAATAGATACAAGAGGAGGTTAATGGTGTCAAACATGAGGTTTAATGTGAAGGAAAAAAGGAAAATAAATCCACTTATGTCTCTTATATCTCTTAATGATATTTTTTAATGTGTAAGAAAAGATACAAAAATATATGGGTCTAATGCTTTTCTAAATAGGGTAGGGGTATTATAAAATTGTACAAGACTCGCTTAAGAGAGAGATACATAGTGAAGGTTAAAATCACAGTTCTTTGGAATAGTTTAGGAATATAAATTTTCTACCATTAATATAAGTATTAAGAGAGGAAATGATAATTAATATTATAGAATGTTGTCTCAAAACATGCAAACCATAGAACTACATACAAGCTCAAATCAAGATCATACTCAAATAGAATGCATGCTATCTAATGTACCGATAGAACATGAATTTCTTACCCATAAAATATAATCAATACATAACATTCATGTTCATAAAAATGGTGTTGATATATCTAATTAATATTGCAATTATATTTTAATAGTATTTCATATAACAAAAACACTAGAAATGCTACCCTTTCCTTCTTGTCCTGTATACCTGCAACCACTGTGTGGTCACCACAAATGGTGGCATAACATCAAACTAAAACCAAGCATGATATATGAGTTCATAGTTATCTAACACTAATTAAACTATATTTAACATTGTAGACACTAGGTTTTCATCACCTTAGGTAGCCTGCCTACACCCTGCACATACATAATTAAATCATTAAAATATATTATTCTAACATAACCTAAGTCACTACCCTCATCCTATAAAATCATATTTTACCCCCTTTAAACCTACTCTAACCTCCTTTTAACCTCCCTAACCATCTAACATCCTAACATCCTAACCTATTTTTTTCCCCAGTACCTTACTCCCTAACATCCTAACCTCCTCACCTCGCATCCCCACCTGTGAAATCATAAGTTAGAATTAGTTAAAACCACTTCCAATATACTTTCCCCAAAAATTCTATATTGATGACGATCCTAACCGATCGATGGTGATTATAAGCACAACCACAAATCTCATGTTTCAGGATCCATGACCATTACAACAAAGCTTTATCATGTTAGGAAGTCAAACGACCCTATCACGAGTGTCCATACATCATCAACACCCCTTTCAAGTCATTCAAAGCTCCACAAAGCATCTCTAGGAAACCAAAGCATAAAAAACTTGTTTTTCCTATCGAGGTAAGTAATTCTCCTTTCTATCCATTTAATTCTATTTGCATATTAGACGAAATCTTAATCAATCATTTCTAGCCTCTATTTTCTATTAAATTATCTATGTTATCAAAATATCAACTTTTCATAGTGATTGATTACAATCTGTCTGATTGTCCACGATCCCCTTGGATCACTTATGATTGCTATCAAATTTCAATAATTTATCAGTTATTGTCTTAATTATCATTTCTATCAAATCTATTCTAGCCTAATAATTTTTTTTGTAAAAATGTCTTTTGTGTAGATGATTTTTCTAGGTATCTCTTATCCAATCACTAGCATTTATGATCTTCCAATCATCCAGAAACTATTTGTGTTAGAAAAATTTGACATCATCCACAAACTCACTTTGTGTGCTGTCACATTTACACCTAACTTTAAAGATATCGAAGAGTAGTTTGGGATCCTCCAAGAAATATGAGAAGCAATTGAGGAGTTTTGGTATGACTATTTTGAGTATTTTGAGATTGTCATAACCCTCTCTTGGGTCACTTACGAAGTTAAACAAGATCTTCATATCCATATTGAATTCTATATTTTTATTTATTTATCATATATCTTATCTTATCAAATTAAATTAATTGTATCAAACAAGTTGAAACCCTCTAAGGAATTTCCTTTAGATTCTCGGGATTGATATGTCAAGTAACTCGTTATCGTGTTTATCTAATATATCTTGTTTAATTGTATTTTTATAGGTATTCTCATTTGGAAAAAGGAAGAGAATTTTCACATTGTTTACATTCCATCATCCTGACATTTTGATTGTAGGTGTAGGTATTGGTAAAAAATTCTCAATCAAGTTGTAGGTACTTTATGCTTTTATAACAATAACCCAAAAAATACCTTAAACATCCTGGAATGCCCAATGAGACCTCTTTAGTCCCTTTTTCATTTATTATTCCATTTTAGTTTTGATTTATTTTGTTTTCTATTTCATCTAACTTTTCATGTTGGAGTGCATTGTTGTTATTGCTTAAAATAAAAAATTAAAAAGGAAAATCCATCACGGGTAAACTCCTTTTTCTCTCATTTTCTTTTCCATAATTGCATTTATATGTATGTTCTCATCAAAACAATATTTCCTTTGGAATTTAAAATGAACACTCATTTTTTATGATCACATAGCTTAATTAGGAGTTAAATAATTGCATTCAAATAACTCCCTTTAAACACAACCAAACCACATCAAACATAACTTTCATCTAAAATATCCTTCCTGGGTGGACCTACTTAGATTTTATCACCAAGAGGATAAGTTGACTCAATGTTCTGGCTGAGTATAAATAAGTTGGTGGGTGGTATATTGGCTAAGCACCTGACACCCTTATTTTTGTGGGATTGTGAAGTGAGGGGATAGGCCCCAATACCAACACCAATACAAATTCATGCCTCACATACCTTCAGGTATATTAAGGACTCTATCCTTTAACATCACCTGAAACTAGCCTTAGGCTATCAATTCCTAGTACCTTTTCAGTCATTTTTCATATTTCATATTTTCTTAATTTAATCAAGATAATAAAAAATTCTCTTGTATGACTTGTTTGTGTTGTAGTGATAAACCATCTAGCTTCTTTTTATTTTTAGTGATTGTTTGTTTATTTCATGGTTGTAACCAGACAACAGTCTCATCCAAAAAACTTTGAAAACATGACTAATCATTTCCAATAGTCCTTTGAAAATTTTCATTCTTTCCTTCGAGACATTCCACATATAATAGAACTATATCGATCACCTCCAAAAGATGATCAAGAACCCCAACACTCTCCTAGCATTCAGTCCTCCACATCAGAGATCCCAGATCCACCAAGTCCCTATTTTTTCAATAGTGGTGATCCAATATTCACTAAGATTTTGGATTTGTAACGCCCGCTAAAACAACCCACTTGAGACCCAAGAAACAACCTAGGATTAGTTAGGAAAAATTATGGATTTTTTAAAAAAAGAGTCTACAACCAGGTTACAAGGCAACAACTGTCACTAACAAGTTCTAGAACAATTATAACCCACTAGAACCTAATTTTCTTTTATTAACAATTATTAGGGGTCAAAAGATCCAAAAATTTAGGGTTATAATTTTCAATTAGGTTCAGAGGGTAATTCCTCACCATACCCACTCTCTAATAGGATTAAAGTTTCAACTTTATTTTTCTCACACTTAACACATTAAAAAATTAACTAAATCATTACCATTGGATAGGAAATTTCCTCACCTTTCCATTGATATAAAAAAGTCCTCCTAACTCCTCATATTTCTCAAGTTATGGGCCGGTGGGCCTTGGGGGTGAAAATTTTCCCCAAGAGCGGGCCTGCGAGCCCAAGGGTGAAAATTTTCCCAAAGGGTGGGTTAGCAGGCTGCGGGGATACTTTTGGATCATTTTCTATGTGGGGTGAAAAAATTACTTTGCACCCGTGCACCTGTGGGTCCGTAAGTCCACAAGGGACACGTGGCACTTCTCAAACCAGTGCAGGGAGAAACGAGGCAGCGAGAGATATTTTGAAAAATTTCCAGCGCGGGGTGAAAAACCAACATTACGACTACAAGTCCGTAAGCCACAAGGGACACATGGCATCACCTAAGCCAATGTGGGGAAAGTGGGGTGGTGGGGAGAAAATTTTCTTAACACCCTGAAGGGCTAAGAGGATAACAAGGACTCGTGTCTCTGCCGACACCTCACGATGCCACGTGGCAGCTTTGAATTGGCTTCAAGCCAGCAGGACGACAGGGGAAACATGGTAAATTTTCCCAAAATTTTTTGAATCACAAGGAGGAAAAAGGGACCCGCTTCACTACTGATGCCTTGTGACACCACGTGGCATCACCTGATTGGTTGCGGGCCGGCGGGAAAAATTTGGAATTTTTTCCCAAAATTTTCTGAGAGCGCTAAGTTAAAAGGAGATCCATCCCATCACTGACACCTCATGGTACCACGTGGCAGCCTCTAATTGGCTATAGGTTGGCGGGGAAAATTTGGAAAATTTTCCCAATTTTTTTTCCTAGGCTCTAAGGGAAAAATTCGGGCCACGGGCCCGCCAAGGAAATTTTTCCTATTTTTTGATGCCAAGGAAGAAAAAATTCAGAGGGCCATAAATTTTGATAGAGATCTTGGTTTTGGACTAACAAGGAATTTTTAGAAATCTCTCGATGTCCTCTTTGCACATAGATCATTAATTTTTTATTTTGAAAAAGTTTAAGGGGTCAATTTTAAGAAAACGGCTTGCAGACCTTTACAATGCGAACTGGTAAATTTTAACTTGTGAGATTTATTCAATTTGAATTTCTTCATCTCTCTACATGTTAAAAAGACATGGAGAATTGTTATTAGAATGGATTTAGGATAAGTTTGTGAGGTGAAACTGTTTTATTTAATTCTAATTCGAAAATTTACCATTTTGACAAAAAAATGATTGTAAAACGGTTGAGATCAATTTGGCTAAGGTTTGAAATATTTCCTTTAAGGATTTTTGTCTATTTGAATTCGTTCAGGGCCTACTACTTCAATTTAATCATTTAATTTGTTATTTTAGTGTTGCAGGTTTGAACTGTGCATTTTTGGTTTAGATAATTGCCAGTTTAAAATTACAAACACCAGGGGTTAAATTTTAAAGGGTCCAATTGCCACTTCCTTCTTCTAAGTATTTAAAATACGTTCCAATTCCAATCTAACAAATTAATTTATTTAATTACAACCATTTGAAAGCCAAAATATAATTATGATTTCCAACTTTACACATTTCAAAAGATAGACTTCTATATTTTCCTCACACGAATTTCTTCCTTTCAAACAGAGATTTCAAATACATTTCAAAGCAAATTTTAAACAATAGTAACATCTTTTGTAAAGGCAGAAAAACATATATTCAGTTGGAATGATTTATTTTACAACTTCTTCATTTACAATGATCAAATACAACTTACAAAGATATAATATTTCTTTTCTTTCATTCAAAAATAGAGAACATAGTGCATCACTTTCACATTTCGAATTACAACTTTCATAACCAAATACAAGCATATTTCCATCACCAAATATATTACATTATCATCCACTTCAAGTGGGAACAAGGGCTTTACAAAAATAACTTTCACAAGGGACTGTCACAACTGTCTTTTCCTTTGCTCCCGAATAACAACATGCCAACCGTCATACTCCGATTTTGATCACAAAAAAGGCAGGGGAAAGGAAACTCTCTCCACCCAACCAAGACATCCAATGAAAGGAGAAGCCATCCTTCTTCATTTTCCCCTAAGCCCCAACCACAATGCAATAAGAAATGTGTTTTAACTCATGAAAACAACAGGATTCCACATCACAATGCAATCTTTCAACATGCACATTTCAAATTAAAAACACAGTCTAAAACAGTCTAAAACATAAAGACATCACATAAAACTTTCTTTGTAAGGTATGGAACCCAATTCCCAAATCCCTCCATATATATATATATATATATTATACCTCCCTAAATTCCTCACACTTATGCCTCCCAACAAAATATGGCACCCCATAACGTCTTTTATTTTGTAAGGTGGAACCTACACTCCCTCCACCCTTATACCTCCCTAAAACACACTTGTGCCTCCCACAAAATACCCCATAGTCTTCTCCTACACCATATATACCCAAAACATTCACAATATATACAAAACATTCACATTTACATATATACAAGAAGAGCATTTCAAGAGCGAAGCTCTTACCTCTCCATGATGGAGTTGTTCCAGGTTCCTAAACAAAAAGCTTTATCCCAATGCAAGCAGTCCAAAATAGCCAAGCACAAGCATGCAACAATATTCCAAAAACTTCTCCAAGTAAGAGCTCCCAAAACAGCAAGAAAATTCACCCAAAATGAAGTCTCCAAAAGTGAAGCAACCCAAAACAAGGCAAACAATTCAAATTTTATAGAAGAGGGAAGAGAAGAGGATGAGGTGGATCCATGTAGGATGCCACTTCACACATCCTCAACTTCCAACACATAAGTCAACTTCATTCTCCAATGCATAATAATTAAGTGGGTGAATAATATGACATATTTACTTACACACTCAAACAAACCCATACCCTCATAAGGACTGAAATTAAATCATGTAAGAAAAGTGCAATTACAACATTCAACTTGACTTGTAAAAATGCATAAAAATTGTCTAAATTTAACCCTCTAACCATAGGGAAGGTTGGTATATAAATTTAAGAGGTATGGGACAAGTTTAACTTGTCCCACAATCCTCCAAAATCAGCCTCCAAGGAAAAATTTGAATTTCTAAGGTGGAGTTTTTCACACTCAAAAGTTAACTTACACGTCACTTACAAGGTCACTTACATATTACTTACACATTCTTACAATACTTTAAAACATGGCCAAAAACTCTATTAATTACATTCTATGACATAATTAATTAACTTCTCACAATATTAATACCACATTTAATAAATAATGAAAGGGTAAGTGCATAATAAACACATTTTAATTAAAATCCCTTGGTCACATTTAAAGGTGATCCCCCCATGGGAATCCCTAACACTATATGACTTTGTTGACATCTAGAATTCAATAATCCCCCGATGTTTGTTGTGATATTTTAACCTACAAGTCATATCAAACAATGAATATAAATATAATTCCCATCTAGATATATGAATCACAACAACATCAAAACAACCCAATATCATTATAGTTTTATCAACAACTATGTCATCATCCAGTAATTTTTCATTTCTAGGGCTACTCACACCAAATATCATCAACAACATCCATAATAACCATGTGTATAACATCATCAACATAATGTCTCTAATAATCATCATGCATCATATAAGAATCAAAGTCAACAATAATCCATGATCAAATATCTAACATCATACTAAATCAAAACTATAATAATGTCCATAATATAGTTGACAATGTCATGATCAATATCAAAAGGTGTCAAAGGGAAGTGAGCACTACATCCCCCTCCCCTTAGACTCGAGTTCCTCTTGGAAGTCACTTGAAAAAATGTGGGAATTGAACTCGTAACAAAGTAGCATCCTCCCATATAGCTGCACTCTCATCATATTTTTCCCACTACACCCAAACCTGATAAACTTCTCTGCCTCAAAGGCCTAGGGTCATGCAATCTAGGATACAAATGGGATCCACCATCACTTGCCCCTGATCCTACACTTGTAATGATGTCCAATCTAACACATGAGAAGGATCTACAACATATCTCCTAAGAACTAAAACATGAAACACATCATGTATGTGAGAAAATCTGGGTGGAAATGCTAGATGGTAGGCCAAAGGACCGATGCGCTCCAAGATCTTAAAAGGACCCACGGATCTAGGAGCTAACTTAGAACCTTTTCCATAATGAATAGGGATCTTATGTGGTCTGACACAAAGGAACACCTTCATGCCCACATCAAAACTATGGTCAGTCCTATGCTAATCTGCGTACTTATTCTACCTATCATGTGCCTCTTGTAGTCTCTGCCTGATCAAAATCACCTGTTGCTCCATATCCTACAACAAAACTTGTCCAAGAGAAAGCATGTCCTCTAGCTTGTCACAACTAAGAGGTGTCCTGCACTCCCTACCATACAAAGCCTGAAAAGGAGCCATGCATATAGAACTTTGAAAACTATTATTGTAGGAAAACTCCACTAAGTACAGGTACTCCTCCCATCTAGATTGTTGATCCATCACATACATCCTGAGCATGTCCTCTAAAATCTGATTCACCCACTCAATTTTTCCATCTATCTCAGGGTGATATGCTGTGCTAAAATTTATATTCATCCTGAGGGCATGCTGCATGGTAGTCCAAAAATGGGAGGTGTACAAAGGATCACGGTCACTAATGATCTTCTACAGAATCTCGTGCAACTTGACAATCTCATCCAAATATACCCGTGCCACTGCAGTAGCTGTATAAGTGGTCTTCACTGGAGAAAAATGAGCCACTTTTGTCAATTTTTCAACTGTGACCATGATGGCATTGTGGTGATATCTTGACATCAGTAGCCCAATAATGAAGTCCATGGAAATGGTGTCCCATTTCTACTCCAGTATAACATGAGCAAAGAGAAGGCCAGCTGGATATCGATGCTCAACCTTCACTTTCTGGCACTCTAAACATTGTGACACAAACTAGGCCACGTCTCTACAAATTCCTCTCCAATGATACAACTATCTCAAGGTGGCATGCGTCTTCTTCACCCCAGGATGGGCTGAATAGGCTGTATGACGCACCTCTGCTAAGATGTCCTGCCTCAATCCTCCATCTCTGGGAACATAAATCCAGCCTCTATGCCTGAGAAGACCATCTTCCTCTAAAGAAAAACCATCAAAATTCCCCTCAAGGGGTCTCTAAGACTCGATCTCTACTCGAACTGTAATGTAGAAGTTGTCAAGAGGAAGCTGTTAAAGGATCCTGCTCCATAAATTTGTGCTCACTGAGGTGGCCATAGCCACATGTATCTATCTGCTAAGAGCATCTGCCACCACATTCTCCTTCCCCTTCACATGCTCTATCTCTATATCATACTCATAAAGTAACTCCATCCAATGCCGCTGACGAGCGTTGAGATTGGGCTAATGCGTGAAGAGATGGCAAAGAATCAAGTGATTTGTCCTAAGTGTGAATCTCCTACCAAGAAGAAAGTGTCTCCATCAAACCAAGGTGTAAAAAATTTCTGCAAGCTCAAGATCATGAGTCAGGGAATTAATATCGTAATATTTGAGTTTACGAGACTCAATTGCCACTACTCTGCCCTCCTGCATCAACACACCTCCAAGCCCTGCTAAAGAAGCATCCATGTAAATGAAAAACTCACCCTATGGATCCAGCACTGTAAGAATAGGTGCTATAATGAGGTACTCCTTCAGTGTACTAAAGGCATACTCACACATGTCTGATGAAACAAACTTCTTCCCTTTCCTCTGAAGGGAAGTGATGGGGTGTGTAATCTGAGAGAAATCCTGAACAAATCTATAGTAATAACCTACTAATCCCATGAAGCTACACACCTCAGTCATAGTAGTGGGTGCTGGGCAATCCATAATAGCTCTAATCTTGGAAGGATCTATGGTGATATCTTCCCCAAAAATGATATGGCCCAAATACTACACCTCTGTCTGAAAGAATGCACACTTCTCCAAGTTCCCGAAAATCTGCTGCTCTCGAAGACACTAAAGAACCTGGTGAAGGTGCCCCTCATGCTCCTCATGCGTATATGAATAAATCAAAATGTCATCAAGGAAGATGAGCATGAATCAATCTAAGAAGGCCCTGAATAGCCCATTCATCAAACTCATAAACACTGCGGGGGCATTATTTAAACCAAAAGGCACCACTATGAACTCATAGTGGCCATATCTCATACGGAAGGTGGTCTTATGAATGTCCACCTCCAAAATTCTTAGCTAATGATAGCCTGACTTAAGATCAATCTTAGAGAAAACCATGGCTCCCTTCATCTGATCAAACAAATCATCAATGCGCAGAAGGGGATAACGATTCTTAATTGTTACCTTGTTCAGCTGGCGATAATCAATACACAACCACAAGGATCCATACTTCTTCAAAAAAAAATCACCGGTGTGCCCCAAGGGGATACACTAGGATGGATAAGGCCTTTCTCTAAAAGGCCCTCAAGCTGTAACTTGAGCTCACAGAGCTTTGGGGTGGTCATTCGATAAGGTGCTCATGAGATAGGCTCTGCTCCCAAAACCAGGTCTATATGAAAGTCAATCTCACGTAGGGGTGGTAACCCCGGTAGTTCCCCTAGAAAGAAATCTATAAATTCTCTCAAAATAAGGTGATCATATAGTGATGGTCCACTAGACCCATCCTCTGATCTGTCATTGACTGTAACAGCATACATCTGAAAACCCTGTTGTACACACCACTTAAGCTACATAGCAAAGATGGTACGAATAGAAACAGACCTCTTGACCCCTGAAATCACTGACACCACTCCCAAATCATTTACATAAGATATAATCTTATGGTAATAATCCACTCTGGCCTTGTGTGTTGACAACCAATCCATACCCAAGATGACTCCATATGAGCCCAAAGGAAGGATACGAAGATCCGAGGTAGTGGTGAAAGGTCCCAAATCCACCACACACTCCTTAACTAAGGATTCTACAAAGATCTTGGCTCTAGAAGCCATCTTAACATCCCAATTATGACCTTGCCTAACTACCACCAGCCTACATCGCTCTACTAAAGATGGTGTAATGAAAGAATCAGAAGAACCAGAATCAAACAAGATGGAGGTAGGAATACCACCAATGCTACCTATGCTCTCAATAACTGTACTTTGATGCTCTGCATGGTAGTTCTTGACCAGTCCATACATCCTATGACTGCATCCCATATCACCAATAGTAGGCTCTAAGATCTATGTCTTACCCTTGTTAAGGTTATGTGGGTAGTCTCTCTAAAAATGTCTAGTAGCACCATAACCAAAACAACCGCCTGATTCGTAGCAGGTCCAGTCGGTACTCTGAAGGTCTGTGGTGTGGATCCTAATGATCTAGTTGCGGTCTTCTGAGGTCTCTACTGATGAGATCCTGCTGAGTGAGCTCTCTGGGAACCCTGTGTCCTGATGGGACCCCTGGGAGGAGGCCTCATACTCCATCCTCTCTATGCATCAAATCTCTGTGGAGGTCTATAAAGTGGGCGGGAGTGCTGCTGCTATTGTTGTGGTATAAAAGATGACTATGTTGCACCCTGTCCACCATAAGGAAGGGGTACTGACCCCCTCAATCTGCTGTATGTGGCTCCAGACTCAGTCTCTAGCCTGCTGGGTCTTTCTTCGAGTCTCCTCTGCTATATAGGCCTTCTCAATGGCCTCAACTAATGTCTGTGGGCAATGGATCTGCACTACACCTCCAATTTCTAGATTTAGGTCCCAGATGAACTTGTGGATCTACACCTGCTCATCCTACATGTAACCAACATACTGGCGTAGATCTAGAAATCTACTCTCGTACTCAGCCATTGTAAGAGATGCCTATCAGAGGTCATGTAACTCATTTATCTGTTGTTTTATGAACCTCCATGACAATTATCTATTCCTGAAACACTCCTCAAAGAGATCCCAGGTAATTGTCTTAGAATTAACATGGAGCTTCTACTCCTCTATCCTCTACTAGACACTAGCTCCATCCCTCAGTAGATGGATTACAACACGATCTTTCATGTTGTTAGAACAAGGAAAGAGCTTGAAGCATCCGCTCAATCTCACCAACTAGGCCTCTGCCTAAAATCCACCTATCTCATAAGAATAATGTGATGGTCAAAGCTTCAGGATCTCCCTGATGTGGTCTGTAGCTGTGGTCTGACGGCCTCTAGGTCTCTCTTCATGCTCATCCCTAAGCCTAGGGCTTTGAGACCTCTCTCTATGTCCTAAAACTCGGTCACCTTTTCCCCTCTATGGTGACTTTACTCTAGATGAATTTGCATTGGAGTTCTCTCCTCCATGCTCCTTGCTAGGTTGAGGAGATACCTGACCTCAATGGAAGGGACTCTGTCATGTCTAGCTGCATGTCCTCCTACAGATCCTCCGTGTAGGGCGATATTAACATCCTGAAGAGTCTATAAAATCTAGGGTACGATGGGTGCTACAACATGATCTGGTGGTGGTAAGTATGGGTCTATGTGAAAATCCCCCTCATCTCATCTATGCCTCCTACATGGACCAAGGCAAGAGTTAGTTCATCTTTCTAAGTTTTATTCAATTTCTATGTTTACTAAAAATATGTAATTTCTAAAATAAGTTGTTTTCTAGATTTAAAAGTGTGATAGGTTTAAGTTTCATGTCTCAAGTTTTCTATTGTTCCAAATGGTCCAATATTTTTAACCACTGCTCTGATACCAAGTGTAACATCCGCTAAAACAATCCACTTGAGACCCAAGAAACAACCTAGGATTAGTTAGGAAAAATTATGGAATAATTTTTGTTTAAAAGAGTCTACAACTAGGTTAAAAGGAAACAACTGTCACTAACAAGTTCTAGAACAATTATAACCCACTAGAACATACTTTTATTTTATTAACAATAATTAGGGGTCATAAGATCCAAAAATTTAGGGTTAGAAGTTTCAATTAGGTTCAGAGGGTAATTTCTCACCATACCCACTCTTTAACAGGATTAAAGTTTCAACTTGATTTTTCTCACACTTAATGCATTAAAAAATTCCCTAAATCATTTCCATTGGATAGGAAATTTCCTCACCTTTCCATTGATATAAATAAGTCCTCCTAACTCCTCATATTTCTCAAGTTATGGGCCGGCAGGCTTGGGGGTGAAAATTTTCCCCAAGAGTTGGCCTGTGGGCCTAGGGGTGAAAATTTGCTCAAAGGGTGGGTTGGTAGGATGTGGGGAGACTTTTTGGATCATTTTCCATGTGGGGTGAAAAAATTAATTTGAACCCGCACGCTTTCTGGTCCGCAAGTCCACAAGGGACACGTGGCGCTTCTCAAACCAGTGCGAGGAGAAACGGGGCAGCGGGAGATATTTTGAAAAATTTCCCACGCGGGGCAAAAAACAAACATTATGCTTGTAAGTTTGCAAGCCACAAGGCACACATGGCATCACCTAAGCCAATGAAGGGAAAGTGGGGTGGTGGGGAGAAAATTCCCTTAACGCCCTGAAGGACTAAGGGGATAACAAGGACCTGTGTCTCCGCCAATACCTCGCGATGCCACATGGCAGCTCCAGATTAGCTTCGGGCCAGTGGGACGGTGGGGGAAATATGGAAAATTTTCCCAAAATTTTCCAAAGAACAAGGAGGAAAAAGGGACCCACTCCATCGCAGATGCCTCGTGACACCACGTGGCATCCCCTGATTGGTCGCGGGCCAATGGGGAAAATTTGGAAAATTTTCCCAATTTTTTCTAGGAGCACTAAGTTAAAAGGAGATCCATCCCACCGCTGAAACCTCATGGTGCCACGTGGTAGCCTTTGATTGGCTGTGGGACAACATGGAAGTGGGGAAAATTTGGAAAATTTTCCCAAAAAGTTTTTCTAAGCTCTAAGGGAAAAATTCGGGCCGTGGGCCTGCCAAGGAAATTTTTTCCCTTTTTTGACGCCAAGGAAGGAAAAACTTCATAGGGCCATAACTTTTGATAAAGAGATCAGTTTTGGACAAAAAAGGAATTTATGGAAATCTATCGACATACTCTTTGCACATAAATCATTAATTTTCTTTATTTGATAAATTTTAAAGGGTTAATTTTAAGAAAAAGGCCTGTAAGCTTTTATAGTGCGAACTGGTAAATTTTAACTTGTGAGATTTATTCAATTTGACTTTCTTCCTCTCTCTACATATCAAAAAGACATGGAGAATTGTTCTTATATGGATTTAGGATAATTTTGTGAGGTAGATCTATTCGATTGAATTCTAATTCGAAAATTTACCATTTTGATAACAAAATGACTGTAAAACGGTTGAGCTCGATTTCGCTATGTTTTGAAATATTTTCTTTAATAATTTTTTTCTATTTGAATTTTTTTAGGGCCTACTACTTCAATTTAATCATTTAATTTTTTATTTTAGTGTTTCAGGTTTGAACTGTGCATTTTTGGTTTAGATAATTGCCAGTTTAAAATTACAAAAACTAGGGATTAGCTTTTAAAGGGTCTAATTGCCACTTCCTTCTTCCAAGTATTTAAAATACGTTCCAATTCCAATCTAACACATTATTTGATTTAACATTCAAAAGCCAAAATACAATTCTAATTTCTAACTTTACACATTTCAAAAGACAGACTTCTATATTTTCCTCACACGCATTTCTTCCTTTCAAACAGAGATTTCAAATGCATTTCAAAGCAGATTTTAAATAATAGCAATGTATTTTGTAAAGGAAAAACAACATATGTTTAGTTGGAATGATTTCTTTTACAACTTCTTCATTTACAATGATCAAATACAACTTACAAGGATATAATATTTCTTTTCTTTCATTCAAAAATAGAGATAAGAGTGCATCACTTTCACATTTCGAATTACAACTTTCATAACCAAATACAAGAATATTTCCATCACCAAATGTATTACATTATCATCCACTTCAAGTTGGAACAAGGGATTTACAAAAAGAACTCTCACAAGGGACTGTCACAACTATCTTTTCCTTTGCTCCAGAACAGCAGCATGCCAACCATCATACTCCGATTTTGATCACAACAAAGATAGTGGAAAGGCAATGCTCTCCACCCAACCAAGACATCCAGTGAAAGGAGAATCCATCCTTCTTCATTTTCCCTCGAGCCCCAACCATAATGCAATAAGAAATGTGTTTCAACTCATGGAAACAATAGGCTTCCACATCACAATGCAATCTTTCAACATGCACATTTCAAATTAAAAACACAGTCTAAAACAAAACAACAGTTTTACAACCACATAAAGACATCACACAAAACTCAGGATTCATCATGCAATCCAAAGGAGCAAGAAACTATGGCGGATGTTGCTTATGCCTCCCAAGGGGGAAATGGGTATCACCATCTGAGTACAACCCACCAAAAAATAGATATATATGAATATCATTTCAAACCCTGTCATGCCCTTATGCCTCCCCCAAGTACCCCTTATTCCTCACATTTTCTTATGTCTCCTAAACCTCTTATGGCACCTGATAACGAGTAAATGAATGCAAGCTATTTCTTTGTAAGGTGGAACCCAATTCCCAACTCCCTCCACCCGTATACCTCCCTAAAACACACTTGTGCCTCCCACAAAATAACCCCATAGTCTTCTCCTACACCATTTTTAGGCCATCTACCCAACAACCCACAATATATGCCAAAACATTCACACAAGAACATTTACATATATACAAGAAGAGCATTTCAAGAGCCAAGATCTTACCTCTCCATGATGGAGTTGTTCTAAGTTCCTAAACAACAAGCTTTATCCAAATGCAAGCAGACCAAAACAACCAAGCACAAGCATGCAACAATCTTCCAAAAACTTCTCCAAGTAAAAGCTCCCAAAACAGCAAGAAAATTCACCCAAAATGAAGTCTCCAAAAGTGAAGCAACCCAAAACAAGGCAAACAATTCAAATTTTATAGAAGAGGGGAGAGAAGAGGATGAGGTGGATCCATGTAGGATGCCACATCACACATCCTCAACCCCAACCCCCAAAAGTCCAACTTCATTCTCCAATGCATAATAATTAAGTGGGTGAATAATATGACATATTTACTTACACACTCAAACAAATTCATACCCTATAAGGACTAAAATTAAATCATGTAAGAAAAGTGCAATTACAACATTCAACTTGACTTGTAAAAATGCATAAAAATTGTCTAAATTTAACCCTCTAACCATAGGGAAGGTTGGTATATAAATTTAAGAGGTATGGGACAAGTTTAACTTGTCCCACAATCCTCCAAAATCAGCCTCCAAGGACAAATTCGAATTTCCGAGAAGGTGGAGTGTTTAACACTCAAAAGTTAACTTACACATCACTTACAAGGTCACTTACACATTACTTACACATTCTTATAATACTTTAAAACATGGCCAACAAATCTATTAATAACATTTTTATGACATCTTTTAATCAATTAACTAAACAATATGATTACTCGCAATATCCAAATATCACAAGTCCGAACAACATCCATCATATAACCATGTCCAACAGTATAACATCATCAACATATAAAGTGTCTCTAATAATCATCATGCATCATATAAGAATAAAAGTCAACAATAATCCATGATCAAATATCTAACATCATACTAAATCAAAACTATAATAATTTCCATAATATAGTCGACAGTGTCATGATCAGTATCAAAAGGTGTCAAAGGGAAGTGGGCATGATAAGATTCAAACCCCGTGGCTCTTAATTCCTATCTCATTGCCCAAGGAGTGATCCTCTTAAAACCTACACTTGAAATAAGACCTCCTATGTCCAATGTCACTTTTTACCTCTCCTGGATTTTAGCCCCTAATCATGAGTCAGTTATTCAAAAACTTCATCCTTATTCCACTGCTACTAGACCTAAAACATCAGCTCCCACCTCATCAGTACTTGTCATTAGTTTTGTCTTTAATGTGTTTTTATCACAAGACATAACCAATCAATATCCATCTTCCTCATCACCAGACCCCTCATTAGGCTCATCATCTTAAAAAAATAATACAAACACATCTCCTTCCACATCTATCCCTATAGCTTCCTGTGTCTCTTCTACACCATCTGTGAGCTTGACTGCTATCCCTAATATAACCCTTCTTATCTTGTCATAATAACCAAAATTTGTAGTTCAAATTTTAGTCATATCAATCCCCATGTCAATACCCCTTATCAACACAAGTTTTATTGCTAGCACACATCCTTCTTCACAAAAGGTATCGAGTACCTCTATTTCACAAATTCATACTCATTATATATCTCAACCATCCTAACCACTCATCAATACCTCTATCCCCTCTCAATATATACCAAAAAATCTCAACCCCTTATCCATACTTCCATCCCCTTACAACATATACCCCAACAGTCTTAACCTTTTATAAACACCTCAATCCCCATCTAATAGCAATACATTAAACCCTCACAACCTATAGTTTCACAACCAAAATATAACATTCCCATGCATGTTCCTATCCAACATAATATCCCTTTACTGAATCAGTTATATCAACAAGAAAACCCACATACCTATAATCAACCTATCACGTCATCGTTCAACCCTTAACAATCATAAAAAAATATCCTCTATAAGCATTAATGAACATGATCTCAATTATAGAATCTGTCTCTATAGGTCCCAAAAACACCATGTCCTATGATCAGGTTTGTAACAAGCCCCATCATTTTTTTGTGCCATACAAAGCCTATCCTCATCACTGGGAACTCCCAAAGTTCCTTAAATTCTATAGTAAAGAGGACCCTCAACAACACATCTGATCCTTCTGTCATGCCTGTTATCTTATCATACACAACTAGGACCTCATGCTAAGAATATTTCCTATGTCCTTAATTGGGCTTACATTATATTGGTATAACAGTATCCCAAAATACTCACTTTTCTCCTTCACACAACTTGAACATCTTTTCTTAGAACATTTCTCGATTAACATTTCCTGTAAAGTTTACATTACTAATCTTTACTCCGTCAAATAGTTCAAAGAAAAATCTATTGCATACTTCATCACCTATTGGAGGGGCATCATTAATCAATTATCCTTCTCCCTCCTTCAAATCAAATTAATCAAATTATTTTCTTGTTCCTATGCCAAACATATATCATCTACACTCCAAATACAATATTTCCAAACGTTTGTTGAAGAATTTACTATGGCTTACAAATTATAATTCCACACCCTCGAGGATGATATAGTCAAACTCAGGTTGAAGAAACCTAAACATGAGTCCTCATTCAAACCTTCTTTTGGTCTCCCATGAGTGTTCCTATCCAACATAATATCCCTTTACTGAATCAATTATATCAACAAGAAAAGCCACATACCTATAATCAACCTAGCCCATCATCATTCAACCCTTAACAATCATAAAAAAACCATCCTCTACAAGCATTAATGAACATGATCTCAAGAATAAAAGATGTCTCTATAGGTCCCAAAAACACCATATCCTATGAGCAGGTTTGTAACAATCCCCATCATTTTTTCGTGCCATACAAAGCCTATCATCATCACTGGGAACTCCCAAAGTTCATTAAATTCTATAGTAAAGAGGACCCTCAACAACACATTTTATCCTTCCGTCATGCCTATTATCTTATCGTACATGACTAAGACCTCATGCTGAGAACATTTCCTATGTCCTTAATTGGGCTTGCATTAGATTGGTATAACAATATCCAAAAATACTCACTTTTCTCCTTCACACAACTTAAACATATTTTCTTAGAACATTTATCGATTAACATCACCCGTAAAGTTTCCATTACTAATCTTTACGCATCAAACAGTTCGAAGAAAAATATATTACATACTTCATTGTCTATTAAAGGGGCATCATTAATCAATTATCCTTCTCCCTCCTTCAAACCGAATTGATCAAACTATTTTCTTGTTACTATGCCAAACATATATCATCTACACTCCAAATACAATATTTCCAAATGTCTGTCAAATCCTTTACTATGGCTTAAAAATTATAACTCCACACCTTCAAGGATGATATAGCCAAACTCAGGTCAAAGAAACCTAAACATGAGTCCTCGTTCAAACCTTCTTCCGGTCATGATAAATATAAAACATCATTGAACATGATTTTCGTAAAATTTTCTTCCAAGGAATGTCTAGCTCCCGAATGTACTAACCCTCAAAAGTAATTATACACCCATCGACAAATCCTATAATTTGGTTTTCCATAAAATCCTAGTTTTATGTATGATCACATTCCGTCTTATTCATTCCATTGACACATCTATTTTAAATCCCTCTTGGTATTGATAAAATGATTACTATAAATAGCATTGGGTCAAGGGTTGCGACATCGAAAGGTGTCATCTATTTAGAAACATCCTTTAGGAACTTATCGAAAAAGGTGAGTTTCAATTGGATTACCCAAATGCACCTCTAAATCATAACTTAGATGTTTTAAACAACCCTTTCTAAACCATGTACCATTCACTAGTCAACCCCAATCCAACGCCGTCCTCTCTCATCACATGATCCTTAATATTAAATATCAATCACCCACACCTTCAACATCTAGTGATCATATCACAAAAACACAATTTGAACCTGCCACACCTTTAAAATCTAATGTTATTATCACAAAAGCATCATCTAGACCATCCATAAATGTAACATATATTATTTATTTCATAAAAGTGTTATTTGAATTATCCACACCATCACCACCAAATGTTTCCATCATAGAATTACCTATTGAATCAAAAAAATCCTCTAGCCTTTCCTTTGGAAAGATCGTGAATCCATCGACATCCATTGCATCTACTTAAAACTCACTTGTGACATCTTATAAAGCCTTAGGAAAAGTACCCATATTACAAATTACGAAGAGCTCTTAGGAAAAATCATGTCACTCGATACTACATCTAAAATTTCAAAAAATCCACTACATGACCTCCCATCCATCCTTCTAAAAATGTAACAATCATGTCTCAAAATTGTCCAACAACCTTAGTGGATAATCCAAATCCCTGTCCTTCTATTCTGGGGTCATACCCCTCATCTAAATTTTCACTCACCATTACAGAATCCAATATCATTCCTCAACCGACACCTAAACATGTCATGTAAGAAATGAACCCTTCAACCCCTTTTCCAAATCATCAAATGAAGCACCAGTTCCCTCAACCTCAGCCTCGACCAAATACTATGCAAAAATACTTGAAATAATTTTCCAACAATCCATCATAATGCTACCTCCTCTCTAGACATCTAGATCTCGGGGATGGAAAATTTCCTATTACAATTTTGAAGCATTTTTTGACTATCATAAAACACCGAGATATTAGACTAAGGAATGAAAATCCCTCCATGTCACCATTCAAATCCTTGCTAATAAGGGACTTCTCTCCATAGATCTAGAACAACCAAATCAAGTCAAAATAACCCATCATACCTTCACATCCAAACTACCACCTGATGCTACATCTACATCTAACAAAGGCAAGGCCTCTTCCATAAAAACCTTGCTTCATCAAATTGACATGGTGTGTATAACTACCAAAGATCATGCACAAGACCCTAAGAATTGAGATCGGAACAATTCTAAGGTATCCATCCCTCTTGCCCCTGAATCCTCTAATATTCCATCCTCTAAATAAAATGTATCTATCCTTTCCAATCCACACACTCAATCTATCATTTATGTATAGAATACCATCAATTAAAAAATCCATCAAGCTCTAGTAAATATGTCCCTTTACAATCTTGTCCAAACCTCACCACAACATAGACAAGCCATTATTGAATCACATCAATCCATATAAATAACTTCATATGATCCCCAACCATTTGTAAATTTGGTTGGTATGCTCAAATTTTTTTCCACTATTTCTTTTGACAATTCTAAAATCCCATCTTTACAACCTAGATACCACAACCTTCCATTATTCATCACCTCCCCAATCGATGATACTCTTGTTAAGAGAGTTATAATTGACAATGGAACCAACATCAATACTATATCATCACATGCCTTTGAACAACTTTAATTACCCAACACTATCATTGCCTAGTTTTTTACAGTACTTCATGCCTTTAATTACATTGTTTTCCCCATGCTAGGGAACCTCCACGAACCCTTCTATCTAGTAGAAGGAAAATTTCAATGAAACATGTTATTTCGACAACCCTCTATACGCATTATGTGTGGTATCCCATCTAGCCTTCATCACAGTCTAAAATACAAACATGAAGGTAAGATATTCATTATTCCAACTGACTCGAACCCTTTCAAGGCATGTCACATGACGTATCAACATAATGACATGATTGTTCCCAAAATAAACTCAAGCTCTTACAATGATGCCTCTACCAGCTCATACATCACTACATCAAAATTACCAGATGAAATATTCTTCATAGATGTCATGTAATTCCTTTTACTTGGATATTATTGCCTCCTTACCCTTAATTCTCTTCATATGCCTAAAATGTATGAAAGGCCTAACAAAAAACTGATGTAAAAACCTAATATTGGAGATGTTATCTCCTTTAGTCCTCCACATCTTAAAACCAATCTTATCTATGGATTCAGAGGCATCGATCGCCCTTCCTTGCATCACAAAAATCTACATCATGCAAAGCTATTCATATCATATTTTGCCTTCTTATACAACCAAGCATTCGCACATGTATACATCCATTGTTGTACCTAGAAAGGATTGGGTAGGATGCTATGAACAAGGTATTCATGACCAAATCCTTGATCGTTACCAAAAATTTCATGAGAAATACGGATTAGGTTTCGATAAACCTTCTCTGGTCACCTCCACAAACACTACATCTAGATATATAACAAAACTCAAACCATCTTCTCCACATTCACATGATAACTCCCCTGACATAGATGATATCGTTTCCATCCTATTTTGCTTTTTTTAGTAGAAAATATTACCTTAGGACCACCTACTTATTAGAAAAACATTGGTTGTAAGACCCTTCCACTTGTATTACCTGAAATGGTAGAAGAAGACTCACCTACCATCGATATCCTTCAATGCCATGACACTCAATCTATCCTCTCCTATATTGGAGTAGAGGACCATTATCTTCAAAAGAATCTACCACCTTACACATCGACACTTCTTAAAAAATCCACTATTGACGTTAACATAGGGACTTTATAGGACCCTCACATAGTTAAAGTTTTCCAATCCTTAGATTCAAAATAATTAAAGGACTTCACTTCCTTCCTCTCAAGACACATTCAGAACTTTTCATGGACATATAGTGACATGCCATGTATTGACCCTAACATTTTCATTCATAACGTCATCACACTCTCCATATAAAGCATGTCAAACAAAATCTATGTAGGATCTACCCTTGCATAGCTCTCCTGATAAAATAAGAATTACAACGCCTTCTCTCCACCAACTTTATCTTGCCCATTGACTATCCACAGTGGGTTTATAATATCTTACCTATAACTAAAGCCTCTAGAAAGTTACACATCTACACATATTTTTTAGACCTTAATCTCGCTGGTCCTAAATATGAATTTTCTCTTCCTAACATTGATCATCTCGTTGACCTCACTGCTGGCCATGAAATTATCTCTCTCATGGATTGATTCTCTGGTTACGATAAAATACTCATTTCTATTAACAATCAACATAAAACCTCCTTCATTATTCCTTGGGGGAGTTTTTCTACCGCATCATGCCTTTTAGACTTAAAGACACATGGGCCACTTATTAGTGCGCTATGACATATATTTTCCATGACCTCATCCATAAAACCATAGAAGACTAAGGTTTCACCATTTTATTTAAGGTTTTAGATGAAATAGATAAGGGTGTGGGATAAGGAGGAATACCTGTTGCAATGGTCGATTTAAACGTTATTGCATGCATTCTGAATTCTTGATCCAATGCTGACTGTGAGAGATTCCTTTTGGCTAGGAGGAACTACCTTAAATACACAACAAGACCACAAGAAAGAGTTAAACAATATATGTCAATGGGCTACCTAGTGTGTGCTAGATCCAGGAAGTCTGACACTTCCTCGGTGGTAGTCAATCCACTATTTAATACAATTTAATGCAAGAAGTAACATAAATAAATAAAATCCTACTTTACTTGATATGATTTAGTTATCTCATCCAAATACAATAAGCAAATATCACATAAAAGGCTAGGTTATGCTCATATCTGGAAGTAGGGTAGGTAATCAAGGTGTTGGAACAGGTCAAGGTCAGGTTTTGGGTCACTTGGGTCACTTGGAAAAAGGTTATAGGGATCTGGTATTAGCAGGATTGCCAAATAAAGAGACCGACGTCGGTCTGGTATAATCGATCATAGTTTAGTAAAAATTGAGGATGGTTAAGGTGAGCTGATAATAACTCAATAGTTCATGGTTTTTGGGATTTGTTTGAGACTGAATGTGATATGGTAAGGAGTTGGTTTAAGTATTGGGAGGTGTTGGGAATATTCAGAGGTACTCAAGAATAGACAGAGGTGATTAAAATGGTTATGAGTGATGGGAATGGTTGGGTTCATAGGAAGGCCATAGTGGAGAGATAAAAATATAAATGGTGGTTGATAAACAAAGGTGAATAACCCTTATAAATTAAATAGAAATGGAATAGTGTAGGTTAGGAACACACTTACTATTGTGCAGATTCAATGGTTGGGTGGTGGTGATTGTTGATCGATGAAATGACGATCAAAGTCGCGGCAGGGCCTCCTGGAATGCTACCGTAAATGAAAATACCTTCTAATTAATGGTTGTGCTAGCTATGGCTATGGGGATGTGTGAAATAGCTCTAGTTCTTGCTTACATGTAGATCTCCTTTTCTCCAAAAAATCAAGAATGTGTCTAACCTCCCAAAAAAGGTTAAAAAAATGGTTATATGGTAATCGATGATGATTTAGGGTGACTGGCATTGGTTTTGGGTTGACCGACGTCAGTTAAGGTGGGATATCCTAGGTTAGGTTGCCTAAAATAGCAAATCTTGGCTATATTTTCTCAACTTTCCTAGTTGGTGTTGGATCTAAATGGAACGTTACACTTAGATACGTGGGAATATGGTTAGAGGAAGAATATGCATGTTCTTTTATGGTTATACTAAGTCTTAGTTCATTAAGGTAAGTAGGGCTAAGTCTTGGTTAGTTATTCAGACATGCTATGAATAGGTCTATGGTGAGGTGTCGAGGTGAGGTGTAAATCCATTTAATTAAAGTAATTAAATTAATAAATGGAGTGAGGGTGAGTATTTGAATTAATTGTGGATTGTTAATATGGGGTGAAAGGGGGGTTAATGTTAGGCGAGTATGTTTAAGTTAGTTATTCGAAAATGGACCAAGGGGAGTATGACCCAATTTTGGTGTCTACAAATATGTTGATGACCTCCTAGGAAATTTTAAGCAACGTAGGGACCATCTCGTTGTCCTTGACATTATATTTACTCAACTCCTCCAATATTTCCTTCTCTGTAACCCTGCTAAGTATGCATTCGATTTTCTCACTGGCAAGCTCCTAGGGTTCATCGTTTCTATCAAGGGAATTCAAGTAGACCCTGCCAAGATCAAAGCCATCATCAATATGCCTCCTCTATAAAACCTCAAATAGCTTCATATCCTTCAAGGAATACTTTAATTATTTTTTCATTTCATCTCGCAGCTTTCAGACCAATGTCAACGATTTCACCATCTCCTCTGAAAAGATGTCAATTTTTAATGGGATCACAACTTTCAAAAGGCCTTCAAAGACCTCTAACAATATCTCTTATCTCCTTCTATTCTTACACCTCCACGTGAGGAGGATCCCTTCTATTTATACATATCTATTACCATTCATGCCCTATGTGTTATGATATCACATTAAGACAAGCGAGGTCATGAACAAGTTATTTATTATATAATTGACACTCTTCACGATTACGAAACATGTTACACTGAAGTAGAAAAGTTGTGTTGTGCTTTGTACTTTGTGAGTTCCAAGATTCATCATTATCTACTAAATCATAAAACTTATGTTTTCACCATTTTTAATCTTCTTAAAACGATGCATTACAAACCATATCACAATGACCGTATCACTTGATGGCTCACGAAGGAGTTTGATCTAAAATTAATCCTGTAATAATCCATTAAAGGAAAATTCATTGTCGAATCTCCTCTTCCTGATAATCAACTACATCACAAACAATTTTCTGACAAATCCATCAACACCATTGATGAA
Source organism: Taxus chinensis (assembly GCA_019776745.2). NCBI lineage: Eukaryota > Viridiplantae > Streptophyta > Pinopsida > Cupressales > Taxaceae > Taxus > Taxus chinensis. Next base: position 281,523,678 of record CM034153.1, on the reverse strand, counting down.
TAATAAACTCTTATCAAAATGAAAGTTTTCTTCAATGAATCAAAGTGTTAGTAGGGGGAGGTACCATTATCTTTACCATACCTCCATGGGGGACTCCTATACCAATATCCTTGAGATTAAATTTTTAATACACTAATAACATGGCCAAATATGAAGCTCTTATCATGGGTATCCAAAGTAGAGTTATTATTACTACTCAAATCTTGGATATTTATGGAGACTCTTAACTCGTCATCAACCAAATCATAGGAATTTATCAATGTAAAAAATGAAATTATAAAAAAATATAAAAACCATTTTCAAATTTCTCTTAGAAGCCTTTGATCATTACACCATCCAAACAATTCCATTATATTCTAATAAATTTCCAGACACCATGGCTTCTCTTATAAGTTAGTTATTTGAAACAGGACCAAGGGGACTGTGACCCAATTTTGGTGTCTATATTTTACCCCTTTTTGTTGCGTAGATTGTATTGGTAAGTGACGCTGACAAAAATAGGAAGTGATTGCCCCAAGTGTGGTTGAAGGTGATCCCCCTCAAACCAGGTACTAATGAGGTAAAATATGGAATCAATGAGTGGTTTGATAAATGTGTAGGTGGGGAAAGGTTTGAGTATTGACGGAAAGGGTGATGGTCAAATCAAGTAATGGGTAGTAGGTCGTGGTCAAAATCGGGTCATGGGTAATGGAAATCAAATGCACGCAAATGTATAAATTGTAACATGGTACCAGTTTGAAAAGATTGCAAACTCTACATCATCCAAGGTCAATAGGTTTATCCAAACAAGGGTGAAGTGATTAAGGTATCCAAGGTATATGATATGGTCGAGAAACAAAATGTAGGTTAGGTGCAAGAACGTTTAGGTATGCTCTGGTACACCAAAGGTTTGGTCGAGATAAATGACACGACAATAGGAAAGGTATGGTTGTTAGGCTAAAACAACATAGGTAACAACATCATAAGGTATAACGAGTACATAAGGTAAATGGTCACACCAAGTAGGTCAAGTTTTGGAAAACAGGTCTTGGCACGGGTAAGGCCAAGGTATAGGTAAAATAACAACTCCTAAGATGCAGCAAAGGAAATGTAGGGGTAGGTTAGGCTTGTAGGTATGTTTCAATGGGTGGTCAGAATGATAACTGGTGTGTTGGCACTGATTATTATAGGCAAAGGAAGTGTAGTAAGGATAAATAGTTAGAAGGGTTAATCGGTGCCGGTTATAGGGTGACCGACGTCGATTGGCTAGGGTACAAATATGATCGGCACCAGTCATATCAGGTTAGGTTTATAAAACAATTTTTTTGTATTTTACAGAATCATTGTTGCTTTGTAACGTCAGAAAAAATGACAGATCCATTTTACTTTTGTACCACATTTTGAGAGAGAAGGATAGGGCATTGTACCCAACTGAGGTGGAGAGTATGAGTGGGTGAGAGGAGCTAGGGAGATGAGTCCACGAGCTCGGGGGTATAGATTTGATTAGTTAGATTAGAGGAGTGGGTTGTGAGGATTTGGACATGGTAGAAGCAGGAGAGGACTCGGGTGGGCCACCAACACAGCGGCCAGTTGTGCCACCATGCTGACGACATCGAGATGAGGTAGGATTTCATCCTTTCTATGTATTTATTTGGTAAAATAAGGTATGGGTATGGGTTTTTGGGTATAGTTATATAATTAAATTTATGGTGAAAATTGGTGTAATGAGGGAGGAGGGAGGTCTGAGATAGGTTAGAGAGGGATGGAGAGGGGTTTGGTTTAGCTTTAGGTAAGGTAGGATAGGTTTCTAGGCTAGTATGAGAAATTTTGGGAAAAATGAGGGGTTAATGCAGATTTGGTCACCATGATAGTGATTGATGCCGGTCAAGGTTTGGTCATCGTCAGTTGGCATTGGCTAGTGCCGATCAGGTAGCAGGTGGCTGATGCCAATCACAAGGGACCAATGCTGATCATTAGAGACCGATGCCGGTTGGAATTAGAGGGATGTAGGTCAATAAGTAGGAAAGGGTGGGAAGCAAAAGGTAGGTAATGAGATATAACGACAAGTGGAGAAATGACAGGTAGGGTAATATAGTAACCGAGGGTAATGAGTAGGGTAATAGGTATGAATGGTATGAGTGGATTCTGGTAACAAGTGGTGATCTGTAGGGTTGGGGTATGATAAGAAATAAGGGTTTTGGGAATAGGTTTATCAGGTAAGAAATGTGTGGGGTATGGTGAAGAAATATTAATGTTTTGATTCGTGGGGTGCAGGTGAGGGACCAGTTACGGATGAGAGACAGAGTACTGCCTCTGTTACTATCAGTATAGGGGAGTGTGATGGCAGAGGAGTGGCATCACGTTATAGATGTTAGCCTTATTAGGGTCAGATGTTATAGGCATATAGTTTGGGATTTGAACTTAATGGTCACACTCATTGATAGATGGGATTTAATGACCAACACATTTCATCTACCGACGGGTGAGATCACAGTTACCCTAGAGGATGTGTATAGGATCATGCGGTTACCGATAGTGGGGACGTAATTGTATTCTATTTCTTCATAGGCATTAGTGGAGCTGATGTTAATAGTATTTGGAGAGGGGATGGAAGATATGAGGTTCCATAGTGCAAGCCTGAGTTATGGAGAGATATACTCAGCCCATCCTAAGGAGATGAGGCTAGTGGTCTTTATTATGGAGGAGGTGTGTTGTTTTTCACTGCCTGATGTGGAGTGTGGGATATTCCCATGGGAACTAATGGGTATTCTCCATGAAATGATGGAGGATAGGACCTGACTTGCTTAGGCACAAGCATACTTGGTGCAAATGTATCTGGAGTTATGGGCCTATGGGTGGTTGCAGAGGTTCAGCTTGTGTTGTACCTTTCTTTTACACTGCTTGGCATACAAGCACATCGTATGTGTATGTCTAGTTTGTATGACCCAACCAGATGCATTCGAGGCGGGATTTGTTTGAGTTGGTTATAGGCATTGGGTGCCTGTTGTTGGAGAGCAAATGGATTCCAGGGTTACACATGATGTAGCATACTACAAACACATGCTGGAGGGTTTATCCTATGTAGACATTATCTGGAGGTCGTATGTTTGCTTCCCCTCATACAGGTGGATGGCAGTGGAGGTAAATGCATTACATCTAGTGAGATGGATATAGGGGCATCGTGATGGTGAGCATGAGATGATCCCCATTAATAGGGTTAGATGATGGTTGGGATTGCCCTAGGACATGTCACCTCCATTTCCACAGTATATGAGGGATGACATGGGGAGACCTATGTCTCCACCATGACCTACAGTGCCGACATTGTAGGAGGAGCAGTTCATCAACCACCAGATTGATGATGTGGGTTATACAGATGCATACAGATGGTGGTGGGAAGACCAACTATGAGCAACACCACCTAGACTAGGTCAACCAGATGTGGCCACCCACATAAGTAAGAGGGAAACTGCAGGGATTAGTGGCTGCCTTATAGGGCCAGATTATAGGTTTATAGGGGTAGTTGGTAGGGTCACAAATAGAGGTGGCCGCGTTACAGGCATAAGTGGCAGGGTTGTAGGGTCAGTTGGCCACTATTCATGTGCCAATTATGTCCTTATAATCCTAGGTCACAGTTCAAGCACCAGCACAGGCACCATCACAGGGTCCCATGGTAATGGTACAGGGTCCGAGACTGATAGGGCCACCTCAGACAATACCGATGACATGGTTCAAGGATTTCCTACGCAAGGCACAATACTATTAGGATCACCTGATGGCTGCAGGGATAGATGTCCCCTCTTATGCAAAGTACAGAGCATAGTAGGCCTCGAGTGAGAGGATGAGATCTCGCACACATAGTGCTAAGAGTATAGGGGGCTGGTAAGCCCATAGATAGGTTCAGGGAGATTTTACCAACTTACAGAGGCCTAACCCCATTGCAGGCCAGGAAGAGGCCAATCCAAGACCTATGTAGGGCGTCGCACGAGAGTGGAGGATGAGCAGATAGAAGAGATGGGGATGGACATCAGATGGGGAGATGACTTAACCTCACGTGCACCCTAAATTTTTATTATTATGATATATATACCGGCCTGCGTGTTGTAGATGCGAGGATGTATATGAGATATTTTGGGTTTTTCATATATTTTATCAGCCTGCGTGCTAAAGATTTTGAGACATTTGTATATGAGATTTTTGGATTTTTTATCATATACTGACCTACGTGTCGAGGATGGTGAGGTTTTATGTGAGAGTTTTGAGAGATTTATATTATCTGTATTAGTGTATATTAGATGGATACACATATTTTTATGATGAGATTGATGATTATGTATGATGTACTTGTGTTGGTATAATTTGATTGTTATTTGGAGATGAATGGAAACTAGGTGTATTAGACATGGTGGAGACATGTTGGTGTAGGCATGATTGAGTTAGATCGTAGGCTTGGTTGAGTCAGGTCATAGGCATGATGGATTCAAGTTATAGGCATGATGGATTCAGGTCATAGGCATGATGGATTCAGGTCATAGGCATGATGGAGTTAGGTCACAGACATGTTGGAGTCAGGTCACTTAGGCATGTTTGAGTTAGGTAATTGAGGCATGGTGGAGCTAGGTCAATTTAGGCATAATGGAGTTAGGTCATTGAGGCATGTTTGAGTCAGGTTGATTTAGGCATCATGGAGTCAGGTTTTTGGTTTTGATTAATTTCCAAGTTATTAGTAACATAGGGAATAAATTATGAGTTATATGTATGTTATGGTGTAGATTTTCAAAATATTTGATATTATGGAAAGGTGAAATGATTGATTGGATGTTTTTATGATGTGGTAACATGGTAGATATGTATGTTTGTATTAATTTCCAAGTGTTGTAAAAAGTGGAAATGAAGATAGGATATGAAATAGGAAAATGGGGGAAAAGAGGTTAGGGTGAAGAGTGGCTAAGCTAACCTCAAAGGGCCCCATGCCCTCAGAGTGCTGCCTACATAGCCCCAGTGAAAAGGGGCCTCAAGCCAATGTAGTTATCCCATAAGCTAGGGAGGAATATTTTGAATTAGACGAATGATTTGGTAGATTTTAGGCATGATTGAATGTAGGTCATAGGCATGGTTGAGTCATTTTAAATGTAGGTGTTAATGGTTTGGTCCTGTATAGCATAATCAATAAGTAATGAGGAAGGTGAATGGTAAGAGAGGGTAAAAGAGCTGCTTAATTGATAAGAACTCTAACGAGTCTACCATACCCAAGATGGGCTTATGAACGTAAGACCCGAAAGGCATTGTATAATGGACTATTCTAAAGGTGAAGATATTCACATGATCACAAAATTTCACATTTGTGGCAAGTCCCTTAAGCAGGGAGAAAACGTAGGGTGTAAAAAGAAAAGAGGTCAAAGTGGATGGTTGAGCATAACCTAGTATACGAAATGCATGTTTACTTAGATAAGAGACCCAAGATCAACAATAGGAAAGTCCATGAGGAAAAAGTTAATCTTTTTGTTTTTTTTTCTTTTAATTTTGTTTTTGTTTTTGATAAAATGATCGATGGGTTAAGTCTATTTGCGATGAGTAGATTTTATCCTTGAGGCCTTCGTGAAGATGATTGATGCGAGAAGCTTCTAGATACATTTATTATATTTTGGCAATGACTTTATATAGCTATCCTTCAAGCGAGCAATCTATTTACAACAGCCAGATAGAGAGAAGAGATGTCTTGTTTTGAGGGAATCATATTTTGCTGGAAGTTTTGACTCAAGGAGTCGAATCTCATTTCATTTCTTTTGGACATTTAAGTCATTGAAAAGACTATAAAAAAAGATTAGGTTCATGTTTAGAAGACAACACTATAGTACACAGGGGCTAACTATGAAAGATGTGGTTTCAAGTGATAAACAATCATGTGATTCCATTTTTATTTTTTTATTAAAAGAATAAAATGAAACGTATCCATGAGAATCATGCTATCAGTAGAGCCATGGTACTCATATTTAAGATAAGAATGAAAGGTGGTAGGTAATCACACGATTCTTATTTAGTTGTTGATCCTAAGAAATGGGTAATATGGAAGGTGAATGACACATCAAGGGATGAGTGAGCAAGAGACAAAAGGTGATATAGGACTTGATTTCAATACATAAAATGGGTCGAAGATGCAAGGCATTGAGGGTGCTTAAGTTTAGGTTTACCTTTGAGTGAAGACAAACGATAAGCACCTGATCCATAGAAATGGGTAATGATATAGGGTCCAAGCTAATTAGGAGTAAAATTTCTCCTGTTTACTTTTATCTTCTTTGGTTACATGTTGATTTTCCTTCAAGACAAGGTCGATGACCTAAAAAGTTCGTTTATGGAAATGTTCTGTTCATAGGCACACGTTTGATATGTTTTTGGTAAATTTGGAGATGGTCAATAGTGTTAAGATGACATTGTTCATCTAATAATTTAAGTTACGCCAAACGATCCTGGACAAAAATCATCATCGTTGAGCATCGTCTTATAGGGAGATGTGGAGAGATGGAATCTGGACTTTGAGAGGCAAAGACAACCTTGGTACCGTAGACCAGATAAAAACGTGTGGTAGTAATCAAAGTGTGAATACTAGTGCGATAAGCCCACAAGGTGAAAAGGAATGTGCAAATTCCAATCCTTTCCAGTATCGTCAACTACTTTCATAAGAATTTTGTTTAAGGTTTTATTGGTTGATTCTGCTTGGCCATTGGTTTATGGGTAATAAGGTGATGAGAAACTAAGTTGGATGCCAAAAGCGTCACATAACTTACGTAGGGTTTTGTTTTTGAATTGCTTTCTGTTATCAGTGATGAGACGATGAGGAACACCAAAGTGACAAATGATGTGATTGTTGATGAATTCATATATTTTCTTAGCTTTTGTAGAAATGAGGGGGGGTGGATTCTACCTATTTAGTGTAATATTCAGTACTCGGTTATAATCCATTGATAGTGAATTGTGAAAAATAGTGATTTATCTTGCTGAAAATATCTAAGCCCCATTGAGAAAAGGGACAAAGGTCTCGTGCTACCTGTAAAGTATGACTAGGTGTGTGATGAATATTAGCATGTTGCTGGAATTTTACAAAATGTTTGACATAGTCACAATAGTTGCAGTTTAGAGTTTTCCAATAATAGCCAAGGTGAAGAATGTGTTTTGTAACAGCTAAATCACTAAAGTGGCCTCCACAAATTCTATCGTGAAATTCCATGATAGTGTAAGTAATTTCATAACTTGTAAGGCATCGTAAGAGAATACCATCGAAGCCGCGCTTATAAAGAATACCACCCATGATGACATAATGAGATACACTTCTAAGAAATTTATGTTGTTCATTACGAGTGAGATAAGTGGGTAGAATGGAAAGGGAAAGATAGTCTGCAAATTGCTTATACCAAAGGTCACGTGGGTCAGGTGTAACGGTTCTAAAAGAGTAGACCTCGTAAGGTGAGTAAGAGGATTATTACAACCTTTATATTGTGACAAATATTTTAGATTCGGAAGGAAAAGTGGGTATCTAAGAAGCCAAGAAGGACATGGTATCTGTGAATTTATTGGTAGAACGTGGGGTGGTTTGACATTCGTAATGGTCAAAGGTGGTCAAAAGTATGTCCATGTGATGTTTATACTTTTGAAGTATCTCATTACGGACACTGGTTATATACCATTGACTTGGTTTATGACTAATTAGGAGTCACCAAAGATATTGATAGACTTCACATCTAAGGCATAATCAACTTGGAGACCCAATACGAGTGCTTTGTATTTGGTAATATTGTTAGTATAATCAAAATCTAGTTTGAAAGATAAAGGAATAGGTTCACCACTAAGAGAAATGAGGATAACACCAGCCCCACCTCGATGTTTTCACTTGGATCCATCAAAGAAAAGTGTCATTTGATAAGTGGCATTGTCTAAGGAGAGGGTAGCTATGGATTTGTTTGGGAATTAAAAGTTAGAGGGTTAATTCTTTGAAAGAGGTGCATCTCCTAGTTGGTTAGCAATAGCTTGGCCGTTGATGGAATTTTGATGATTGAATTCAAGGTCAAGGTTGGAGAGAAGCATAATCCAACATGTGGCACGTTGATGTTGATAGGGTTTGGTGTACATATAGTGTAGGGGGTTAATATTAGTAACAGAAAAGGTTTTGTGGTTAAGTAGGTAATGGCAGAGTTTGGTGGCGACAAAAACTAAGGCTAAGTAGAGCTTTTTAGCATGGGTGTATCTAGTTTCATAATCAAGAAGGGCATAACTTATGTAATAAATCACTTGCTCTCTGTGTTTCTCATCGTGATGAGTGAGCATGGCACCTAAAGAATGGTCAGTGGTGGAAATATATAGGTAAAAGGGTTGGTCATCCTTAGGAGGAATGAGCACTGGTGGTTGAAGAAGGTATTGTTTTAAGGCATCAAATGCTTTATGGCATTCATCATCCCATTTGAATGAAACGTGCTTCGTGAGAAGATGATGAAATGGTTGAAAATGGTCGAAAAGCTGCGAGATAAAATGACGAATGGATTGTAACTTACCTTGCAAGGCTTTGAAGTTAACGAAGATCATTAGTAGGTGGAGGAATTTCTAGAATAGCCTTTACTTTAGCAAGATCGAATTCTATGCCACATAAAGAAATGATGAAACCAAGGAGTTTTCCTGAAAGTACCACAAAAGTGCACTTCTTTGGTTGAAGATGAACACAATACTTGATGAGGTAGATCAAAGATGACCTTAAGGACGGTCATGTGTTCAGGCTCGATGTTTGGATTTGGCAAGAAGATCATCTACGTAATCTTCCAATATGTGATGCATGATGTCATGGAAATATGTAAGTTCATAGCTCACTGATATGTAGCACCAACATTTTTAAGGATAAATGGCATAATATGATAGGAGAAGGTTCCCTAAGGGGTGATGAAGGTAGTTTTGTGTTGATCTTCTGGTGCAAGTAATATTTGATTATAACCTGAGAAACCATCCATGGGTGATAGAATTTCATGTCTAGTGGTGAGATCAACTAGTTGGTCAATTCCTGGTAGGGGAAAATCATCTTTGGGACAAGCTAGGTTGAGGTCATGGAAGTCCATGCAAATGCAGATTCCCCCTAATCACCTTTGTGACTAGAACGATGTTATAAATCCATTAGGGATAGTACAATGGGTAGGATGAAGGAAACTAAGAGAAGGCACCAAATTTATTCTTTGACCAGAAGAGCAATGTGAGGATGCATTTTCTATAGCTTTTGTTTAGATGGGTTTGGCATTAGGAATGGTTACGATATTGTGGACGATGATTTTTGGGTCAATACTGAGAATATCGACATAGGACTAGGAAAAAGCATTGTTATGGTCCCAAAGGAAAGAAGTAAAAGATTCCTGTTCAGCAACATCTAAAGACTAGCCTATCTTTAGGATGTAGGGGTCATCCTGAGTATTAATGTTGATTTAGATAGTCGATTCATTCAACATGGTTTGAGTCTCAGAGGGTAATGACTGGTGAATATAAGAGTCTTCCGCACCAAGGTAGGTGAGGATGGAATCATCGTCCTAACATTGAATGACATTAATAGAAGGCGTATCATCATCGATCATGTTCAGGATATAGGAAGGGGAGAGAAAAGGGAGCTTCACCATCACGTTGATAGGTCAGAGGTCCCAGGGAAATTTTGTTTATGAAAAAAAAAGTTAGGAGTAATAGATTTGGGATCTTTGGACTTCATGGGTGAAGATGGTGACGTGGGTGAATGAGGTGGAAAAGGTTTTTCTTCCTCAATGAGGTCAACGCGGGCCTTCTTGGGAGGTGGTGTGGAAAATCCAATGCCACTATGGTCATTGTGTTTATGGGTGGTACAAGAAATGACAGTATGACAACCTTGTTCGTAAAAAATTGAAGCCAAAGAATTTCCATGTGCAATAGTGGAGGAAAATATGGGTGAAGTAGAAGTTCAGTAAGGGATTGTAGGTCAGATGAAAATGGTCATGTTTGGGATGGAGGTTTGGTTAAATAAGTGTCAATATCAAGTCCCACATATGTTAGATTAGTGCACGAAGGTGGGGAGGACCATAAGGAAAAACCTCACGTACATGGTAATCATAATTAGGGTGCTGGCATAGGTTCCCATACTCTTGCACAAGTGTGGAATATGTCGATATTGTAGAGACGGTACTCCCCTAGAGTGAGGCATTGAAAAACACCTTCTAAGGGATCAGTAGTCAATATGTGGGTAGCAGGGATAGATGACTCACTAGATGATTGGGTAGGAGAGGTAGCGGTTGTCAGATGTAGGGTAGATGGTCCAATGGCAGTAGGAATAATAGGGTTAGATGTGGGAGAGGTGGCTGCAACATTGGTGGATGGGCTTGTGGGTGAAGGTGAAGTGGGGGTAGTGGCAATATTCCTTGACTGGTACAAGCACATCGTTGGGCCAAAATACAACATGTTACAGGTATTTAATGGTGATGGGTTGGTAGGGATGGTGTAGTTATGTCCCTCATGCTCAAATTTTACACAGTAGTGTAAAGTTGAAGGGACACAACCCATGACATGAATCCAGGGTATGCCGAGTAATAGGTTATACTGGAATTCCCCCTCTAAGACATAGAATAGTTCTGGGACAATGCAAGGGCCTACGTGAACATGAAGGATAATAGTGCCAAGGGTGGAGGTGATGGTGTCATTGAAGGAGCACAACATAACTGGGTTATTATGCATACAGTTATAATGAATATGCATTTGATTGTATGCGTGGGAGGATATGTTGCTAATGCTAGCACCACCATCAATCATGACACGTTGTACACGTATGTTATCGATATAGATAGAAATGAATAGGGGCGGGGATCAGGGTCATCTGACTGGAGAGGTAAAATCTCCTCTTTAGAGAAGATGAGGGGTGGCGACTTGAGGAGTGGTCATGTGGAGGTAGAAGGAGGAGTTGATTTGGTTAGTGAGGCCACATGGTGAGGGGTGATAATCGAGGCCATTCAGGTGTGGGGTCATTGGGTAATAAACTTCAATGGATTGTAAAACCTTGATAAGGGCTTGTTTGTGGGATTTAGAAGTCTAGACGAGATCATACAAAGACATCTTTAGAGGAGACTGATGTAATTATTTTATCATTGCATGATGGGTGATCCCATCAGAGATAGGGTATTTAGGTTTACAGATGGTGATTTTGGGAGCAGGTGTAGATGGTATATTGGGTACAGGGTTGGTTGATGGGCTAGTTTCTTTTTCTTTTCCTTTTTCTTTCTGAGCACGGGTAGCAACGTGAACCATGTTAATCTAAGGGGAGGTGGATGGAGAGGGTGTGTCATGAAAGGTATAATGGCATGAGGGGAAAAATCCTAGGGGTGGATAAGAGCCTTGTGAAATGAGTAGGGCACACTAACATTTGGGTGGTGGTTTGGCCAACTCTCTAATATGGATCATGTTGATCTCAAATTTTGGTTGTGGAAAAAATGGTTGTGGGGGTGGAGATACTGGTCATTGAATCATTAAAGGATGATGATGTGTGGTGACAGGTGAAGGTGGAGCATGGTCCTCATCAAGAAGTCCATCCTTGTCATCAAAATTTTGTTTTCAGGAGGAACAAAGTTGAAGAAGAATGGTCTTTCAGAGCCTTACAATTTTCAACATCATGTCCTGGTACACGATGATAGGCACAAATCTTGGTTTCATCAAACACTTTTAGTTTGGGTTTGAGAGGATCGTAAGGTCTAAGCGATGGTAATGTGATGACGAAAGTCTCCAAGATATTGGTTAAAATGTTGGCATAGGACCCCACTAATGGATCACAATGGGAAGTGAGTGTGGGTTTGGGTACAGGTGTGGCTGATTATGAGGGAAGAGGCTTTATAACAAGGGGAATGGGTTGGTCTACTAGTTTCGTATGCGGAGTGGTCTTAGGTCTTGTTGGCATCTGCTTGGGTAAAGGTGGGGTAGAAGAGTTGGTGATGGAATGTTTGGTTGGTTTGACTACCTTATTGGAGGCTAGTGGATTCTTATCTTTGGGTTACACCTTCTTGGGTAAAGGTGACATGAGAGTATGTGATGTATAAGGAAAAGTAGATGGTGGAAGAGGATGAGTTACCCATGGGAGAAATTGAGTTGCAGTGGAGGTGCTTGGTGGAGGTTGGGTAGGCGACATTGATTGGAGTTGTATTTGGGGTTATAGTAACTAGTGGAGGTATAGGTGGCAAGAAGTGCATGGGTGAGGGTGAGGGAGTTTGGTTTTTGGGTGAATGAGGTGTAACAAAGGCTCATGATGTAGTAGTAGGTTGTTTAGATTTTGACTGGCCTTGGGTATGAGATTGTTTGGTCAAGGTTGATGGATGAGGCCCTAGGATGGATGGAAGGGGGGAAGGTGAAAAAGGTGTGGTAGGTGAGACCAGTGTACGTGGCCTAGAAGGTTGGGTTTTCCTTTTAGGTGGGAGGATAATGCTACTACGGACTTGGGAAGACACGGTTAAGTACAATCTGATAGGTGGGTGAGTAAGGCTTGATGTCAGCATGACACCCAAAGTGGTGATGGGTCTAGATATAGGTGGGGGGATAAGTGCAGGTAGGTTTTTAGGTTTAGGAATAGTTGTAGTGATGGGTAGAAGTTTGGATGGAGGTAGGGATGATAAAGAGGAAGTCGTTTCAATCAGCATGGCCGGTGTAGTTTTGGTTTCCAAAAATACTTTTGTGGTAGATCATGGAAGTATCTTCAGGAAACATTTGCATTTGAGTCAAAATTGGGATCCAAAGACATCCCAAGAGCATGGAATGATCAACGTAATCCAAACAATAGACCAACCATGAAAATAGGGACTACTGAAGAAGAGGATGGAATGGGTTGGGTGGAAATCCCTCTAAAATATGTCTGTGAGATAAGGAATTAGCTAGCCTCAGATTCTATAGGTAAAAGAGCCAAGATCATGTCAATAGGGTCCTAGGATGCTAGGGGAAAATTGTCCCCAATAGGTAGTGACATGTCTAAAGAATCTCCCATGGGTAGGAGAGATAATAGGTTGGGTGAGGTAGACTTCTCTCTTGGTGGAGGAGAAGGTGATGATGATTCTCTTTTGGATGGGAGAATAACAAGTGTTGACGATTAAGAAGGCTGGGAAGCAGACGATGACACAGACATCGGTAGAAAGTGTGAGTTCCTCTGTGAGAGAAAGGGGAGATGAGGGGGACTCCTTATTGGGTGGAGGAATAGAAGAGGTATGCTCCTATTTGGGTGGAGGAGCTCGTGCCAAGATTTCCTCAATAGATGAAGTAGGTAGGTTTTGAGGAACAGTTGGCACGATATCAAAAACTGCATGAACTTCACAGACTTTGTTGTCGCTGGATGAAGGTTCACTATTTTGATCAGACAATGGTTTATGATTAGGGAACATATTTTTGAAGATGTTCAAATTCTAATTTTCTAGTGTGTTTGTGTTATCTACAACAAGGTCTCCATTGTTTATCATCTCTTAAACAATGTTTTTAAAAGTTATGCAATTACCGTCACTATGTCCTTCAACGTGATGATAATTCCAGTAGTCATGTTATTTAAATCATGCAGGCATAGTGCGGGCAAGATCGAAACATGTATGAGCTTTTATGGGAGGAAGTGTAATGGCTCTAGACTTTAAGAATTTTTTCCAAGATTGAAGAATAGGGCTCTCTGATCGAAGTGTACTTCTAATACTCCCGACGGAGCTGAAATTCCTAGACAAGAGAAAGATTGGAAGAAGATTGGGCCTAATTATAAGGATGAGGTGGACCCACCTTGAGGACTACCGTGTTGGCATATTCTTTGGGATTCAAATATTTATTTTGGGTTTTTGAAGATTAAGAAGAATCATTTGACTTGAATGGGGTGTTCTTGTTCTGTAATTGGATTTTCTTTTCTTCAATGGTGTGAATTCTAGTTTTCAGGCCATGGTGAACGCTTCATCAAAGGTTCTGAAGGTTTGGACTTGTAGAGTTGGTGAGATGTGTCTGGCACAATCTCTAGTGAACAACTCAATAAGTTTAGTCTGAGGTAGTTGGAATGTCAATTGGTTAATGAGACTCCGCCAGCGGGAAATGAAATCTATGATAGATTCGTCTTCATACTACTAAGTTGAATAGAGATCGGTCATGGTGACTTTCTTGGTAACATTGATTAAAAAATGATCTAGGAAAGTTTGGGCTACTTGATTAAAGGAATAAATAGAATGTCGAGGTAGTCCTCCACTATACAAATCCAATGATGGTCCTATCAAGGACATTCAGAAAGTTTGTAGGAGAAAAGAGACATCGTGGGTGATTAGGTAATACCCATGTTTAAATGACCGCAATTGTTTCTGTAGGTTTTCTTTACTATTGAAGCAATTGAATTTAGGCATTTCATAATGCAATGGGTAAGGAAACGATGGGAATAGATGGATGGATAGGCTTGTTATATATTTCATCATATGTTAAAGGATTACGGGAGCCAAAAACAGATGCTTCCAAGGTCTGTATCTTGTCCGTCATCATTTTAATGAGGTTGTTAGCAGGTTGGGATGAATGGGTGCCCCTGAAGAAAAATGGGGTTGATGTTGATTGTATGAGGTGGGCGGTATGCTGGTGTATGAAAAAGGCGTTGAGTATGAGAACTGTGTAGGAGGAATATATGTAGGTGGCACATAGCCATTATAAGCAATAGATGATGGTCGGGGGTTATTGGTAGTATGTGTAAGCAGGTGGGGTAGTCGTAACAACTCTAGTGGTGATTGGGGGTAAGGATTAGTGGGATGGAAAGGAAAATATTTTGGAAAGGGGTGTAAGTTTCTGACACCTGATGTGGTTGCGATGTAATGGGTATATGTGAAGTGGAGGGTGCAGATGAAGCTATAGTGATAGTGCCATTGTCAGAGGGACAATTGATGTCATGGGTGTGATCGATGATGTAGATGTTGCAGTTAAAACGGCTGTGGGATTTAGATGAGACACCACATGTGATAAAGTAGGTATAATGGTAGCATGTGAATAGATGCTAGTTGATGCAGATGTAGACACCAAATTTGTGTCTTACCTCACCCCCTGTGCCCTGGCATCTCATTTCGCAACCTTTAACCTCATCACCTAAACCTTACACAATTATTTATTAAGTTACCTTCCATAATTAATAAATCCACATCTCCAAACCTGATGTCACCCATCATTTTGCCACCTCATCATGACCTAGTCCTTTGGAACCCTTCAAACTAACCTAATTAAGAACTATAACTTGGTCTACATCCACATTCCCATGACTAATTACTCCTCACCCGCACCAAAATCAACCTAATAATGACTTGATTCAAGCCCACAACTAATTCCTCGGGAGAAAACGAGGGAAAGTTGGCTATTTTACTAAAAATTGTCTTGGTACGTTCTGGCTTTGACTTAACCGATCCATCGGTTCCTGCTCGACCACCATCGTTGTTATGTATCCGCCATCTGTTCCCTGTAAATGACCTCCCCCAACCAAAAAAAAGGGATCGGAATCTGGGAATTCATTGGAAAGATCGGGAATTCACTTGGTCGAGCATGAGACAAGTGAAGGAAAGAGAAGAGTTTGTAGAGAAGGACATGTGTGGAAGCCCAAGACTGCAACTGAGTAACCGGAGCCCAGTGACACTCATCCAAGCATTGGGAGAGAAGATAGCTTGTTCTTTGATTGTCTGATCATCCTACCTGAGCCCTGCCTTCGTTATCACAGTCTTTGGACCTGATATCTCCAACAGGAATTAGTAAGTAGTATCTTGTATGTTCTTAGTTAATAACATTTCTTGGACTTCTGAATTAATAGCAATTGCTAAGTCTAAATTCCTAGATCTAGTACCCGGTAACACCCTCCAGTCTAACTGTCATTCCTCTACCCCTACATTGCCCCCAAGAACAGCCCCCATACTCTGAAGGTAACATTACAATTTGAGTCTTCTCCATCACCCCACTAATACCTATCCCTAATCATTTACCATCCTTATTTTGCAACAAGCCATAGCCATCTTATTGAGCCAAAGTTTCACTTAGAGTGCCCCCTAAATCACTGCACCTACCGATGTCGGTTATCATTGCAAGCGGGTACCGGTGACAGTGACCGACATCGGTCACTGTGATTCAAAACCAAAACCAGCCTTTTCTGCTATTGTTTTAACGAGGCAATTAAATTGTAATTTGGCAATACGTCCTTTGTTAGAATTTGTGTTAATTCATATTAGCTTTTAGGGGAACTGACCACCTTCGAAAGGAGGTCTAATATTTCCTAGGCCCAAGGCAATCGTTTAGATCATTTATTGTCTAATTAGAATCTGGTGGTCTTGTATTCTTACTTGTAGGTAGTCAAACTTCCTAGACAAATCAAGGAGTTCTGTCACAATCGAATTGATCTCACTCTACGGTACGTGCACACCCTCTCAACATTCAACAAGTATTCCTCCTAGCCCTAACCCTTATCTGTTTCTCAAAGGAATGAAAGGATAGTTAGCAAACTCTATTCCAAGAACGGAAGCATTCTGTGCAATCCTACCTCTGCAGAAGTGGGGGCTATAGAAGGAGGGATAGATATGGGCATATTGTATATTAACTATCCTGATGAATATTGGTCTCACTAGGAAGAATTGAGCAAGGTAGTACTGGAGGGTTTAGCGGGATTCTGGTCGAGGAGTCTCACAATTCTCCTCGTCACCGGTTGCGATGGGGATAAGTTGAGTCGGATCCATAGGTGACAGAATGGATGGCAGTGATGGACTAGGTCGGAGTGGCTGATGGATGGAATGAAATACGAGGGCGTTAGTTCTTGGTTGTGAGTCAACACCATGTGAATTAGTGTATATCATGTGAACTGTATTCTGTAAATGACACATGGAAGAGTAGAGATGGGACAAAAAATCTTCTTCAAATTGGGAGGGAAAGTTGGTAAAAAAATTTATTAAAATGACAAAATTTTTTGTGATCGACTCCGGTTGAATTAACCGATGATGATTAAGGGGTGACTGATGTCAGTTACAGGAACCGATACTGGTTACTGTGAGAAAAAAATAGTTTGTAGTGTTTAAATGAGGTAGAAACTGATGACTGTCAGACAGGCAAGGTGTAGATTATGACTGTTATTGATAGTACAAAGAGTACAATGATACACATAGACTCTAAACAAAAGAGAATATCGAGATAAGTGTCTTTTGGGTAAATTAACCAAAATAACAAGTAACTAAAACTGGTATAGGTTCAGCACCGATGGGGAGATGTAAATCGACGGCAGTCACTGGACTGATGTTGGTTACTGTGAAATCTGAAGACTGAGGAAAAAAATGATTTTGGGCCTGTGAATTTAGATTAGATGAACCTATTTACAATCAACTAGAAGTTCTTTTAGATGATTTCGAAGATGAGGTCATGACACACTCTAAGGAATTCAAAATACTCCAACTTTGATGGCAGAGTGTGAAAGCAAAAAATAAAAAATGGATAGACCATATCATCACACCACAAAATGCAAATTAAGCACATGTGCTAAGAAAAATACATAATCCAACAAGTGAATTTAGTCTGTTTATATTATGTTATTTAAAAGACTGACTCGTGAATTTAGAGTAGATTTTTTGGTTGGGAAGGCTTCCTACGGCCCAGAAGGAAATTCTAAGGTGAGGTGCCACAGGTTATGTTATGGTGGGGGTGGTCTGTTCTATGAGGTGATGAATGGACAGAGACAACCAGTTGGGTGCCCACTGTCAATCCTCTGATCATGTGATCATTGACAGCTTCTTCCAGGTGGGATGTTTTTTAATAAGATGTATATATTCCAATTTAGTGCAGTTTGGCAAAGATCTGAGAAATTGAAAGAATGTGATCTTCTAATAGATTTAGTTATGTCAACCATCAGTTGGGCATGACTTCCAGCATATAGGTTGCCCTCATTTTAATGTGAGCTAAGATGTAATTAATCAGAATGTTATGTAAATGTTTTAAGCCCAATCGAAGTTCAATGTGTTATTCGATGTAACAAGCCATAATGAATAGGAAGAGGAATGCTCTTTCACAAATGCAATACTAATGAAAGAAAAGAAGTATTCTTTTACAGCACCAAAAACAAAATTTCTTTTAGACAATGGAAAGAGAGGAAGATTCCAGAGAGGAAAATCGTAATGTGTAAGATCCCTTTCAAAAGTGGAAACAAACACACAACTAGTCACCTAGGAATGAATAAAATGCAAGGAACCATGGATGAGTCCCATACGGGCGTGCCAAAATGTTTCACCGTCCTTCTTTAAGTTTTTAGATGAATGGTGGACAGAATAAGGGTGTGGGCCAAGGAGGGATACATGTTGTGATGGTCAGTTTGAAACTCCTTGTTGCCATTGTTGTGCACATTCTGACTTCTTGGGATGGCAATGTTGACTGTGGGAGCTTCAAGACCATTTGGCTATCTAGGAACTGTACTCTGTAAATACACAACAGGGACCACAAGTAGAGATGGGAAACAATAAATGTCAGTGGGAGGCCTAGCCTGTGCTATGATCTAGGAAGTGTAAAACTTCCTCAGTGGCAGTGAACCCACTATTTAATACAATTTAATGCAAGAAATGACATAAATAAATAGGGTTCTACTCTAGTTGATCATGATTACAGGAATCTGATCCAAATACAATGAGAAAATAATAACATAACAGGCTAAACGGATGATGATCAGATCTATGAAATGAGGTAAATGATGATAGGTGCTGAAACATGTCAGAGGTCACAATTCTAGGTACACTTGAGTTACTCTGGAAAAGGTTAAGATGGGATAAGTGTCTTTCAGGTATGACTAACCAAAATAGAGAGACCGACGTCGGTCTGGTATGACCGATGATGGTTTAGTAAGAACCGATGGATGGTTACTGCAGGCTAGTAATAACTGACAGTGGTTCATGGTTGATGGGGATTTTTGTGAAATCTGAATAGAATGAGGAAAAATTGAGTTTTTTGTGAATTTAGATGAGATGAATAACTCAACCCAGAAGTCTAGGGATGAAAAGATGAGGTCCTGATGTACCCTTTGATAAAGTCAGAATACTTGAATTTTGATGGTGGAGTGTGAAAGGGAAAAAGAAAAATGAAGAATCGTATCCTCACACCTCAAAACACAAACCAAGCACAAAGTTAATAAAAATGCGTAACCCAACAAGTGATTTTGATGTGTTTAGCTTACGCTACTGAAAATACCAACTTGTGAATTTAGAGTAGATTTTTTGGTTGGGAAGGTTTCCTATGAAGAAGGAAATTATAAAAGGGAGGTTTCTATGTTATATTATGGCAGGGGTAGGGCCGTTCTCTGAGTTGAATGAATGGACAGAGATAAACAAGCTGGTTGCCCATTGTCAATCCTCTGATTGTGTGATTGTTGACAACTTCTTCTGGGTGGGAGGTTGTTTAATAATATGTATATATTCCAGTTTGTGTAGTTTGGAAAAGAGAGAGAAGAAAGAATGTGCTTGTTCTATGATTTAGTTATGTCAACCATGAACTGGGCATGACTTCCAGCATATAGGTTGCCCTCATTTTTAATGTGAGATAAAATGTAACAAATCAAAATGCTATGCAAGTGTTTTAATCCCAAATCAAAGTGTCTTATTCAATCTAGCAAGTAGTGAACAAGAAGAGGGATGTTCTTTCACTAATGCAATACTGAATGAAAGAAAAGAAATATTCTTGTTATAACACCAAAAACACGGTGGAATTTAGAAAATATAAAGAGAGGAAGATTATAGAGAGGAAAAATAATGTGTAAGCTTTTTCAGAATGGAAAACAAACACACAAAATTTTACCTAGGAATAAATAAAATGCAAGAAACCCTAGATGGGTCCCACTGGGCCTTCAAAAATGTTTAACTGTTTTCTTTAACTTTTAAGACGAAATAGATAAGAATGTGGGGCCAAGGAGGAATACCTGTTGTAACAGTAGGTTTGAAGGTCGTTATGCGCATTTTGAATTATTGATCTGATGTTAACTGTGGGAGCTCTCCCTTTTGGCTAGGAGGAACTACCTTAAATATATAACAAGACCACAAGAATAGAGATTAAATAATATATGTTAATGGGCTTCCTAACGTGTGCTACATCCATGAAGTATGATACTTCCTTGGTGGTATTCAACCCACTTTTTAATATAATTTAATGTAAGAGATAACGTAAATAAATAAGGTTCTATTTTAGTTTGATATGATTTATGTATCTCATCCAAATAGAATAAGAAAATATAACATAACAGGCAAGGCTATGACCAGATATGAAAATAAAGGTAAATAACTAAAGGTGATGGAACATGTCAATGTCCGATTTTGGGGGCACTTGAATTAGTTGGAAAAGGATCATTGTGATTTTGAATTTACAGGGTACTGACAAATATAAAGACCGATGTCATTATGGTATGACCGACGACAGTTTAGTAAGAACCGGCGACGGTTACTGCGGGCTGGGTAATAACTCAATAGTTCATGGTTTTGGAGATTTGTTTTGAGACTGAGATCAGAGATGGTGAGGAGTTGGATTTAGGTCTGGGGATATGTTGGGAATATTTAGAGGTACTCAGGAGTTG
The DNA here is from genome assembly GCA_019776745.2 of Taxus chinensis. Taxonomy (NCBI): domain Eukaryota; kingdom Viridiplantae; phylum Streptophyta; class Pinopsida; order Cupressales; family Taxaceae; genus Taxus; species Taxus chinensis. The sequence continues at coordinate 281,503,130 of CM034153.1, read as the reverse complement.
ATAGAGGTGAGTTAAAAGGGTTATGAGTAATGTGAATGGTCGGGTTCACAATAAGGAAATAGTGGTGGGGTGAAAGTATAACTGATGGTTGATAAAAAAAGGTGAACAAACTCTTATACAATGAATTGAAATCAAGTGGCGTAGGTTAGAGAAACAATTAATGTCTGTGGAGGTTCAATGGTTGGGGTGGTGGTGATGGTTAATCGGTGAAATAGCGATCACTCTCGTGGCAGTACTTCTTGGAATTCTCCTGTGAATGAAAATACCTTTCTGATTAATGTTTGGTGCTAGCTATGGCTGCTTAGATGTGCTGAAAGAGTTTTGGTTCTTTCTTGTATGTAGATCTGCCTTTTCTCCAAAACATGAGAATGTTTTTAACCTCTTAAAAAAGGTTAATGAAAATGGTTACATGGTAACTGACATGATGATTTAGATTTACCAACGTCGGTTTCAGGTTGACCAGCATCGGTTAAGGCAGGATATCCTAGGTTGCCTGGAATATAGCATATATTTGCTTATCCTCTTCCATCTTTTTCTCATTTTGTGTCTAGGTATAAATGGAATGTTGCGCTTAGGTACATGGGAATGTGGTTAGAGGGAGAATAGGCATGTGCTTTTAGGGGTCATATTAATTTTTATTTCATTAAGGTAAGTAGGGCTAAGTATTGGTTAGTTATTCAGACATGTTATGAATAGGTCTATGGTGAGGTGTCTAGGTGAGGTGGCTAGGTGAAGTGTGCATCCATTTAATTAAAGTAATTAAATTTATAAATGGAGTGAGGGTGAGTATTTGAATTAATTGTGGATAGTTAAATTAATGTTAATATGGGGTGAAAGGGGGGCTAATGTTAGGTGAGTATGTTTAAGTTAGTTATTGGAAAGGGGACTAAGGGGAGTGTGACCCAATTTTGGTGTCTAAAACTACGTTGATGACCTACTAGGAAAATGTAAGCAACGTAGGGACCATCTCTTTTTCCTTGACATTATCTTTACTTGACTCATCCAATATTTCCTTCTCCTTAACCCTGTTAAGTATGCATTTGGTTTTCTCACTGGCAAGCTCCTAGGGTTCATCGTTTCTATTAGGGGAATTCAAGTAGAACCTACCAATATCAAAGCCATCATCAATATGCCTCCTCTATAAAACCTCAAATATCTTCATATACTTCAAGGAACACTTCAATTAGTTTGTTATTTCATCTCGCAGCTTTCATACCAATGTCAACCATTTCATCATCTCCTATGAAAAGATGTCAATTTGAAATGGGATCACAACTTTCAAAAGTCCTTCAAATACCTCAAACAATATATCTTATCTCCTCCTATGCTTACACATCCACATGAGGAGGATCCCTTCTATTTATAAATATATGTTACTATTCATGCCCTAGGTTTTATGAAATCACATTAAGAAAATCAAGGTCGTGAATAGGTTGTCTATTATATAATCCACACTCTTCATGATTATGAAATATGTTACATTGAAGCAGAAAAGTTGTGTTGTGCTTTGTACTTTGTGAGTTCCACGATTCACCACTATCTACTTAATCATAAAACTTATGTTTTCACCATTTTCAATCCCCTTAAAATGATGCATTCCAAACCATATCATAATGACTGTATCACTTGATGGCTCATTCTCATGAAGGAGTTTGATCTATAATTCATCCTGCGAGAATATATTAAAGGAAAATTCATCATCAAATCTCCTCTTCTTGATAATCAACTACATCACAAACAATTTTCTGACAAATCCATCAACATCATTGATCAATAATTTACTCTTATCAAAATGACACTTTTCTTCAATGGATCTAAGTGTTAGCAAGGGGAGGTACCGTCATCATTGTCATACCTCCTTGGGGGACTCCTATCCCAATATCCTTGAGATTAAATTTTGATTGCACTAATAGCAAGGTCGAATACAAAGCTCTTATCATGGGTCTCCAAAGCAGAGTTATTCTTTTCTTACTACTCAAATACTGGATATTTATGGAGACTCTAAACTCCTCATCAACCAAATCATAGGAATTTATCAATGCAAAAATGAAATTCTAAAAAAATATAAAAAACCATTTTCAAATTTCTCTTAGAAGCCTTTGATCATTATACCATCCAAACAATTCCATTATATTCTAATAAATTTCCAGACACCATGGCTTCTCTCGCATCACTCATCCCCCTATAAATTGACGATTCCAAACTATTCATTTTTGTTCATACAATTTATCAACCATCTCACACAAATGAACTCCCTTTTATCAATATCAATGAAGACAATCAAAAATACCTCTGACACACTCAAACTTGTGATTATCTCTCGGAATCTAACATTCCCTCTGACCTATCTAAAAATGTTATGTGATTTTTTCTTTAATGCACTACCTGATATGTTATCATAGGCGGTGTTCTCTATAAAAATGGATTTTACAACCTCTTTGTATGATGTCTCAAAACCCGTGAATGCACAAAATTTATCCAAGAATTCCACAATGATTTATGTGGTGGACACTTTTATAGTATGGCTGTCACAAAATGCATCTTATGAATGAGATTTTACTGTCCTACTCTCAATCAAGATTTTTGTGCATATGTCAAGGAATGTGTTAAGTGCCAACAACATTCCAATCTCACCCACATAACTAGTCAAGCACTACAACTTGCTCAAGATTTATGGTCCTTCTCACAATGGGGACTTGACCTAATTGGTCTCATCAACCCTTGTTTATCACAATGACACCACTCTATCATCACAACTATTGAGTATTTCACCAAATGGGTAGAGGATATTCCCTTGGTCTCTACTAAATCAAACAAAATCATTGAATTAATCTATCAATGCATCATATGTCACTTTAGCATCCCTCATAAACTAATTATTGATAATGGAAATATTTCAAGAATAAAGAAGTTAAGAAATTATGTAACACTTTCAACATCAATATAAGTTTTTTTATCTCCCTATTATCCACAAGAAAATAGAAAAGAAGAAGCTTGTAGAAAAACACTCAACAAAATTCTCATGAAAATCGTCGATCAAGCAGGCAGGAATTAGAATCTCCAAATCCCATTTTCTCTTCGGGCCTATCAAACTAGTATCTTTACATCTACAAGTGTTACACACTTTTCTTTAGTCTAAGGATCCGAGGAGGTCCTACCCATTGAAGTCTAAATTCCCTCACTTTATTTATCCCTCATAGAATTCATCTTTGATGAATATTATCATCAAGAATATTTAACACAACTTGAGTTGTTAGATTAACGTTGCTTAAAAACCCTCGAACATCACCATGTTTATCAAGAGTGCATCAAACAAGCATATAACAAACACGTCAAAAAACATGACTTCAACCTTGGTGATCTTTTCCTATAAGAAAATCAAAATGTCACCACTCTAGAAAGGAGTTAACATGGAAAGCTTTCCTGTAACTAGATCATTCCATATGTCATCACTCACAAGTATGGGTTAGGATCCTATCATTTAGCCTCCTTCGATGGTACACCTATAAATAAAACTTTTAATGCCTTGCACTTGTGTCCTTTCTATTGTTATGGTGTCTACCAACATGACATTAGTCACATAAAATATATCATTCCATTACCAACCTATCATCTTACCACAATAATTATTTGGAATTATGTAGTCTATCATCACCATCCTCCATTCTTCAAACTTAAATATGAGCACCATAGATTTATTATTGCATCTTCCACATGGAAAAGTTCCTCCTTAGCAAGAACGCCCACAATTATTACTTCTATTTACCTTTTATATACCAACTAAAAACATGTTATCGGGTACACATATGTAGTTTGTACACACATCCCTCCCCTCCTTATGTGGTCCACTAGGCTTTCCCTCAGCCTTCAAAATCAAAATATACATATGGATACACATTTTCAAATAAAGGATAAACTTATCCCTTAAAAGATATCTATTAACTATGTTATCAAAAAAACAGACTGATCCCTTGAAGGGTAGCTTCCTATAAAAAAAATAGACTGATCACTCGAAGGAAGGCTATCTAAAATAAAAAAATCATGAAAATTAAAATAGTAGACCACTCCCTTTAAGGATGGCTACTTATTTCATTACAAAAAGGCTTCCCACATTGATCATCCTTAATATCAAATTCAAGTATCAATATGCATCCTAGAAAATCTTCCCGCATCAACTTTCCCATCCAAGAAAATTTCCTACATTTATCAGTTTACACAAAAAAAAATATAGTTGGGGAATGAGCCTACAAAACCATCAAAAGGATAACCCACTCTCCTATTAAAATTTCATATGTCAACCCTTCCCATTTTCTAGTAAGGTATATAAATTGACTCCCATCTGCATCTAAAGTCCTACATATGACTAATTATTGTTAGTTATGTGTTAAATTTTGTTACAGGGTTTTAAAGTGCATTGTCATCATTATACATTTTACCATCATGTTATATATGCATCAAATCCATCCTAAAAACAAACGATTCACATTTTATCCCTAACCATGATTAGAGTACATTTTGGAATACATATATTAACACCATTATATTGGAAGTCACATCATTTTAACATCAAAATGAACATATCATATATCAAATTAACATCCATATTCATCACATCTAATAATACAATCAAATATATATAAACTTATCTCAATATTAACATGTCATGTATTGAAATCAACATCTATACATCAAAATATTATAACACCATTACATCATAAACATCAAACATAAAAATAAATAAACAACACATGAGTTATAATTATAATCATATATATGTGGATATATCAACATAAATGATCATGAGTCTCAAAAACTTTGTATACCAAAAATAACATCAATATAGGCTTCAACAAAGCTGCATACATCATCACATCCATATGTACTGAATAAACTAAACATCCATCAATTGGATGCTCCCTAGGGAATTTCTCCCATGTTCACCACCGGGACCTCTATCAGGTCCTCTGTCTAGATCTCTCAATTCCTGACCAAGACTCGCAACACTGTCTTTCATTACCTCCTACCTCCATGCCTAATACACCATGTTGCAAGGATCATTGGGAAGCTTCTACCATACTATCTCCTCATAGTAGCTAAGATCCTCACATAGTGACCAGTAGTTAGCAAAACTCACACTACTAGGTGGACACATTTTAGTCTAGCTTAATCTATCACCGCATGTAGCTCAGCTCCTAAAATAGAAGTACCAGTGATGGTGAGGGAAATTCGCAAGACCTCTTACTGTTGTTGATACCAATCATGGTGAGATATGGACTGAGTAAGATATGCATGTACATTGGAAAGCTGTGGACCCAATCCATCTCTCTCGAATACCAATGAGACCTTCTTGTCCTTAAAACAAGCTATGATATCCTCTAACTCAGCTATCCTATCATCCCCATCTCTGCCATCATCACCATTAATACCACCCTCTTGAGGTGTAACCTCCACATGAGCTCGCACTTATCTATTAAAACTACCTACCTACCCCTTCCACCACATAATTTAGGACATTTTCACCCCTACATCATCATAGCCTATCTCCATGCCATGGGAATCTACATATATACCAACTGCCTCCTCATCTGTTATATCCACTTCCTTGTGAACAACTAGCAGTGCTAAATCTATCTCAGTGTCATCTCTACGGTAAGCCATTATTACCTCTAGCACATCCTGTACTAAACAAAACTATCGTATGAGACTTCTAAATTGAAACAACTACCACTCACCATCCCTCTTCCTCCACACCCACCTATCCTACTGCATATCCACCATCTCCCACACTATATCAAGCCATAATGGGAAACTTGTATACAACCTCTTATCACACCACCTACTTGTAAGCTAGCCAAGAGCTACTTGTAATAATCCTCATCTCTTATGAGCTATACCGCCCCATAATCATATCTCCATCTCATAAAACCTATTGGATACTTTAAATCCACCCACTTCATCCATGGAAATTATATTGGTCAAGCCACTGATACATGCTCGTAATCCCAACACTCTAGCACAAATGATACATCAACACCAAATTTATGTTTGGTCCTCAAGGACCAAAACTCCCTATAAACATGTGTTGATAGAGTGACAGCTCAAGAAAGCATTGTCCTAAACTCCAACATATCTCCTAACACACCCATCAACATCCTGAGAATATCCCTTTGGATGAATCTGATAAGGCATAATAGCTAATACCCAACATCATCATAATCACCATAGCGTTATCCTCCTCATCATCATGATATAGGGCTCTATACGAGAACCCACTAACATAATACACAACCTCCAAACCTTCATCCCCATAAAAATGCAGCATCACAACATCCTGTCCTACCTCATCAATAGTGTAAATCTACTCACCCTATACTGGCAAGCATTGTATCCAGTGCACATCCTCTAAATTCAATGTCATCTCCCCTGTCAATAACCAAAAAGTGCATGTAACAAGGTCCTATATTTCAAACAAATACAATAATAATATTATATCTCTATGGATATGTTGGTAATGATGCATCCCACCTAACCCTGCCACATCTAAATGACCCCACTCCACATAAAACAACTACTCACACACCTCATCAAGAATCTTTTATGTATCTCTCATCCAATCACTAGCATTTATGATCTTTCAATCATCCAATAATAGTTTGTGAGGGAGAAGTTTGACATCCTCCACAAACTCAATTTGTACACCATCACATTCACACCAAACTTTGAAGATATCAAATAATAGTTCAAGATCCTCCAAGAAATATGAGAATTAAATGCAGAGTTTGGGTATGACTATTTTGAGGATTTCAAGATTTCCACAACCCTTGCTTTGGCCACTTATGAAGCTAAACAGGATATTTCTATCCATTTTGAATTCTATCTTTGTTTTCATTTATCATCTATCTTATCTTATCAACATAACTTGATTCTATCAGCCAATTTGAAACCCTTCAAGGAAGTCCCTTTGGATTCCTGGGATTGGCACTTGCCAAGTAACTCATTATCGCGTTTATCTAATATCTCTTTGTTTACTTGTATTTGTTTACACATCTTTTCATCTATCAAAAGGAGAATCATTTTCACATCGTCAACATTCCATCATCTTGACATTGCAATTTTTGGCACAGGTATCGATAAACCCTTCTCATTTGATTTTTAGGTACTTTCTTCGTTTATAGCACTAACCAAAAAATACCTTAAACAAACACACTTCCAAGAAGAGTTATAATTTTAATGTCATTTCATTTCATTTTCAGAGCCAAGGAGAGAGATATAGTGAGGATAGAGAAAACGCCATTTTTCCACATTCAATTTCTTTTCAAGTAAGTGTCAAAATAAAGTTTCCTACAGTCATGTATTTTTGTTTACAAGGATTCTCTTTCGTTATTTTTCTTGGATAATTTTATATGAATTTTTTCACCAATCACTTGCAACTTTCCAAAAATTTCAAATTTAGACAAGTTTCTCACAAAATAACATTTGAAAACCATCTTCAAGACTAAAACACACTAGGGAACAAATTCCTACCTATTCCCCTATATAAAGGGAAACAATCAGATTTGAAGGAACCCCAAAATGGTAAACAAGATGAAAAATGTGTTCGTATTTCTAGAGCTACTTATTGTAAATGCACACAATAAGTCTTATTATTAGACGATCGGAGGACTACAAAACCTATCAGGAAAACTAGCTTACGAGATGTTTTTCTCCAAAATAAAGGTTTGTAGAAGTTGTCTCATAAAAATATTAGAGGTATGCGGAAGCCAAAATACATTTCAACACCCAAGATCAAAATGACGGGTCAAAACCAAATTAAATTTTTCACTTTCAACATCTATTTAAAAGGTAAAAAAATCTAAGGGACTGTTATCATGAGTTTTTTCGAGGGAAAAATTCATACTTGAAAACATGAAAACTATACTTTAGTGCCAAAAATTTTTATTGTAGGCCCTCCCGGGAACTCTACCACATCCATTCAACCCTTGTGTCAGTCTATCCCCATCCTTCCAATATCCATATGTGTTGTTTCAACCTTTCCCATGTGATAGAAATAAGAAAAAAACTTCATAAGATTCTTTCGAGTGTAGACACCAAAATTAGGTTGTACCACCCTTATATCCCTGTTAATTGGATAAACCATACCTTAAATATTCATATCCCATAGTGCACATGATTAATTGAATTAATTAATTTAATTAATTTAATTAATTCCCTAACTTAGACCACATCACCTAAACACCTCATCATGGACATATTCTTAGCATGTTCATTGTAACTAGGACCCAAAATATACTTACCATAACTAACTAAGACTTAGTCTAACCCTAACACTAGATGCTTATTATTTATTTAACAACATGTCCACTTACTTACGTGTAAAATACCATTTTGTACTCCAAAAAAAATGGGTAGAAGTGGTAAAAAAGATAGCTAAGATATTTTATTTTTGTAACCTAGGATTTCCTACCTTAACTGATGTCAGTTAACCCTAAACCAACACCCCTTAACCTAAACTAGCATCGGTTACTATATATTCATTTTGGTAACATTGTTCTAGAGGTTGGAAGAATTATTCGAGTTTGGAGAGAGATAAATATACATGCAAGCATGAACTAAAGCCCTCTTTCACATCCAGACACACCTGAACTAACACTAATATTGATCTGAAGGTTAAGAATTCATGGTAACATTTCGATAAGCACTGCCACAACACTGACAACCAGTTTCACAGATCAACCATCACCTCCATCCAACCACCAGGTCTATAAATACAAGTAAGTACATTTGGATCTACATCATTCCATACTTATTTAGATAATCATTTCTTTAACTTTCACCTTTAAATCCTATTCTCTTTTGCATCTTCATCATCCTCACTTTCCTGTCCAATCCACCCATTTGACCATCCATAACCATTATTTCCCCATATCCAAATATCAGACATCTCTGAGAATTCTCAGCTTCTTTGGAAACGTAACCATCATTCTCCCATTCTCTGTGTAATCACATAGAATCACCAAAACCAAATGTTATTGAATTTCTACCAGTTTACTTCTATTGATGCCGGTTGACCTAAACCATTGTCATCGTTTTCTTCTCAACCAACATCGTTCATATCAGACCGACATCGGTCTCTATATCTTGTAATTCTACCTGTAACAACAACCTAATAACCTTCACCCAAATAGCCCAAACCATCCAAAACCTAATCCTGACATATTCTAGTCACCTTGGCTACCTACCCAACCTCCAGATCTGATCATAACCTTACCCGTTAGACTATATTTTCTTATTGTATTTAAATGAGATACCTAAATCATATCAACTACAATAGGATGTTATTTATTTACGTTATTTCTTGTATTGAATTGTATTAAACAGTGGATTGACAACCATCTAGGAAGTATCACACTTCTTAGATCTAGCACACGCTAGGTAGTCCACTGACATATATTGTTTAATATTCCGGTTGTGGTCTTTTTTCCATTCATAGGTAGTTCCTCCTAGTAAAAATTAAGTTCTTGTAATCAACATCGGATCAGGAAATCAGAACACACACACTCTACCTTCCACCTTCATTCATAATTATTCCTCCTCATCCTTACCTTATCTTTTTTTCTCATACATATGCAACTTATTGGTGAAAACTTTTGGCAGGTCTAGTGGGACCATCGTTTGTGGGTTCCTTTCTATTCATATAGGTTACATCTTATGTGTTTCCTTTCTAAATCATTATTCACTAAATATTACTTTCTCTAGTAATTTGCTCCTTCTTTCTAATTTTTCTAAATGAAACATTTATTTTGGTGCATTTAAAAAGAATCATTCTTCTTTCTTTCTGAATTAGTGAAAATCATCCTCTCTCCTATTCATCACTTGCTACATCGAATATAATTGTTGATTTGGATTATAATTTTTTTGCATTTCATCCTTGTATTCTGCATTATTAGCTCACATTTAAAACTGAGGGAAACCTATACACTGAAAGTCATGCCTAGCTGATGGTTGACACAATTGAATCGTAGAAATCACTTTCTCTCTTCTCTCTCTTTGTCAAACTACACAAATCTGAATTTACACATCTTCTTAAACAACACCTTACCTGGAAGAAGTTTTCAACGATCACATGATAAGAGGATTGATAGTGGGTGCCCAGCTGGTTTCTCTATCAGTCATTATCTCAGAGAAAGGACCACCCCGCCAAAACATAACCTAAAACCTCCCCTTTAGATTGTCTCTTCATAGGATACCTTCCCAACCAAAAAAATCTGTTCTAAATTCACAAGTCAGTCTCAAATAGCATAAGCTAAAGCAACATAAAATTCACTCATAGGATTACACGTTTTTCTAAGTTTTCTTCCTGAATTATGTTTTGAGTTGCGAGGATTATGTTTCTTCATTTTCTTTTTCCTTTCACACTCCCCCATCATAGTTAGAGTATTTTGACTATTTCTGAGTGTGTCAGGGCCTCATATTATCATTCTTAGGTATTTCTAGGTTAATTCTTCATTTGATTTATTTCACCAAATCCTTTTTTCATCATTTCTTCAGATTTCACAGTAACCCGTGTCGATCTAGTGATCATCGGTTCCCATCTTATGTCGTCGGTTTACTTGACTGATGTCGGTTAACCTGATCGTTGTTAGTTACCATCTCTTTTAGTTATTTTACCCAAAACAAATTTCATCACCTTCTATTTTCTATTTGAAGTCATCTGGACATCATCATATTCCCAGCATTTTGATATCAAATTGTCAATTACAGTTTCCCCATTTCATATTTCATCAGTTCTACTTCATTTTCTCAAACTGGTATTTTCTACAGTAACCAGTATCGGTTATTGTAACCGTCATCAGTCACCATTTAACCATCATTAGTCACCTTAACCATCGTCGGTTTCCCTATTCTGATTTTTAATTGAAACATTGACCAAATCTACCTACCAATAGCTATTCTTTTCCATTCTTGTTGTTTTCTGTGTCATCTGTAAAGTAATATTTTAACCTGATACACGCTAATTCACATGGTGTTGACTCGCAACCAAACCAATGCCCTTATATTTCATGCTAGTCTTTAGTCACTCCCACCTATCCCATCACCACCTTCCATCCTATTGCCTATGGATCCAACTCATCCTATCACCATTTCTACCAGCAACAAGGAGTTTGCAAGAATCCTTGACCATAATCCCACGGCCTTACAATACTATCTTTCCCACTCATCTACCCGAGACTCTTTAGGACAACTAGTATATGGCATGTCTGTATCTATTCCTCCTTCCCTAACCCCCACTTTTATATCAGCTACCACTAGCTTAGCATTACCTTCATCCACCTTACCCCTTGTGGTATCTCAACTGGGACCCATGTCTATTGTAGCTACTGCACCAATGATATCTATTACACCCATGGTGTTGACCATTCCTTCATTGACCACCTTAAATATGGCCCCATCTACCCTCTTTTCCTCGTATATACCAATTGCATCACAACCACCCCTGGTGTTAGAAACCCACACCCCATTTCAAAACCTAGTCCTTTCCATCCCACAGTCTCTACCCCCGATTACCATGAGAGTCGTTATGACTACCCCACCTATTTACATGCATCACCAGTAACCCCCAATCTCGTCTATCACTTATTCGGGGTATCTTCTACCTGTATCTATCCCCCCTTCATAGTTTTCATATTCAGCATCCCCATGTACTAGGATGCCATCCACATCATACACCCATCATCAACCTCCCTTTATTTTGGGAGGGCCCATTCCTCATAACCCACCAATGACCTCATTAGGATGATGATGGAAAATATGAAGACACTAGAAGCATCAGTTTTTGGCTCTCGTAACTCCTTAACTTATGAGGAAATCTATAATGAGCCTATTCATCCATCTATTCCTATTCACCCATACCCTGTGCATTGGGAAATTCCCAAGTTCAACCACTTCAACAGTAAAGAAGACCCACAACAACACTTGTGGTCATTCAAACATGGGTGCTATCTAATTTCCCATGATGATGCTTTACTCCTACGAACATTCCCCATGTCCCTAACAGGACCTACCTTAGATTGGTACAATAGTTTACCTAGACATTCCATCTACTCCTTTAACCAAGTGGCTCAAGCATTCTTGGACCACTTCTCAATCAATGTAGTCAAAAAGGTCACCATGACTGACCTATATTCGACACAATAGTATGACGATGAATCTATCACAGATTTTGTTACTCGCTAGCGAAGTCTTATCAACCAATTAATGTTCTAGTTACCTCAAGCTGAACTTATTGAGTTGTTCACTAGAGCTTGTGTTAGACACATCTCACCAACTCTATAGGTACAAACCTTCCATACCTTCGATGAAGCATTCACCATGGCATGAAAGCTAGAAATTCATGTCATTGAAGAAAATAAAATCCAATTATGAAACAAGAACGCCCCGTTCAAATCAAATGATTCTTCTTCATCTTCAAAACCCCAAAAAATTTATTTAAAAGCTAAATGATCTGCCAACGTGGTAGTTCTGAAATTTGGTCCATCTCATCCATCTAATCAAGCCAAACCTTCTTCCAATATTTCCCATGTTCAAATTTTTCAGTTCCGGCGGGAACAATGAAAGTACACTCCAATTGGAGAGCCCTATTCTTCAGTCTTGGAAAATCTTCTTAAAGCTAGAGCCATTGCACTTCCTCCTATAAAACCTCATACTAGTTTTGATCCTACTTGTCCTATGCCTGCATAGTATAAGTAACATGAGTATTGTAATTATCATCACGTTAAAGGCCATAGTGATGGTAATTACATAACTTTTAAGAACATTGTCTAGGAGATGTTAGATAATGAAGACCTCGTCGTGGACAACCCGAATGTGCCAGCAAATCAAAACTTGCATATCTTTAAGAAGTCGTTCCCTAACCATATACCATCATCTAATAAAAATAGTGAACCCTCAACCAATGAGAGCAATGTTCATGAAGTCCACATTGTTTTCAATATCGTACGATCATTCCTTAATTTCCACCTATTTTTTCTATCGAGGAAATTTTGGCACGAGCTCCTCTACCCATGGAGGAGGATACCTCTTCCACTCATTCACCCTCAAAGGAGTCCCCTTCATCTCCTCCTTCATCCACGGGGGAATCCAAGATTTTTGTTGATGTCATTTCACTATCTACCCCACAACCTACTGAATAATCAACAATATTAACTCTCCCATCTATGGGAGAATCGTCATCACCTTCTCCTCCACCAAAAGAGAAGTCTACCTCACCCCACCTACCATCTCTCCTACCCATGGGAGACTCTTCATACATGCCACTACCTATTGGGGAAAATTCTCCATCAGCATCCCAAGATCACATTGACCTAATCTCAGCTCTTTTACCCAAAGAGTCTTAGGCTAGCCAATTCCCTGTCTCATAGACATATTTTATAGGGATTTCCACAAAATCAACTGCATCTCCTCTTACAGTAGTCTTGTTTTCGCGACTATCTGATCACTTGGATTACGTGGATAATTCCATGCTTTGGGGACGTCTTTGGATCCCATTTTTGACTCAAATGAAATTTTTTCCTGAAGATACCTCCACGATCTATCCAAGGGTATTTCTAGCAACTAGATTAACCCTAACCATGCTTATCAAAATGAATTCTTCTTCATCACCTCTACCTACATACGGAACCTTACCCATGACTAAAACCATTCCTTTTCCTAAGAACCTACCCACACCTATATCTTCATCCGTATCTAGACCCATCACTACCTTGGGTGTCATGTCGACATCAAGCCTTACCCATCCACCTATCAAATTAGATTTAGCCACATATTCTCAAACCCACACCAAAGTTGTTCCTCCACCTAGAAGGAATACCCAACCCTCTAGGCATCATACCCCAATCTCACCTACCACACCTTTGTCACCTTCACCCCTTCCGTCCATCCTAGGACCTCACCCATCAACCCTGGAAAAATAACCTCCTACTCAAGGCTAATCAAAAGCTAAGAAACCTACCTTCATCATCAATCCTTCATTACACCTCATTTACCTACACAACAAACACCCTCACCCTCACCATGACATTTCTTACCACCTATACCTCCACCAGCTACTATAAACCCAGCTTTTCTTATACCACTTAACCTCATACCTTCCACCCGGCCACTACCAACCCCTTCCACCACAACTCTATTATTGCCATGCGTAACCCATCCTCTTCCAGCATTTTCTTTCCCTTCTACATCATGTACTCCCATCTCACCTTTACCCAAGAAGGTGTAATCCAAAGACAAGAACCCACTACCCTCTAATAAGGTAGTTAAGTCAACAACACCTGTTCCATTGCTAGTTCTTCTACCAAACCTTTACCCAAGCGGATACCATCAAAACCTAAGACAATACCACTTACCAAATATTGGTCCAACCTATTCCCCCTCCTATAACACCTCGTTCACTCAAAATCATCTACACCTTTACCTAGACCCACACTCACTTCCCATTGTGATCCGTTGGCAGGGTCCTACACCAACATTCTAGCCAACCTCTTAGAGACTTCCATCGTTACATTACCGTCGCTTCAACCTTACTACCCCCTCAAACCCAAACCAAAAGGGTTTGATGAAACTTAAATTTGTGCCTACCATCATGTGTCAGGACATGATGTAGAAGGTTGTAAGGCTCTCAAAACCATTCTTCTACAATTATGTCCTCTTGAAGCAAATTTTGACGATGATGATCTTCTTGATGAGGACCATGTTCCACCTTCACCTATCACCACACATCATCATCCCTTGCTTCATCAATGACCTGCATCTCCACCCCCGTAACCATTTTATCCACCTCCAAAATTCGAGATCAATGTGGTTCATATCAAAGAGTTGGCCAAACCACCATCCAAATGCCAATGTACCCTACTCATTTCACAAGGTTCTTACCCTACATTAGGTTTTTCCCATCATGTAATTACACTACTCATGACATACCTTCTCCATCTACCTCCTTCGCTGAGATTAACATGGTCCAAGCTGCCACCCGTTGCCCAAAAGGGACAAAGGAAAAGAAAAAGAAACTAGCCCATCAACCAATCCCATGCCCAATATACCATTTTCACCCACACCCAAAATCACCATTCAAGGACCTACATACCCTATTTCTGATGGGGTCACCCATTGTACTAATGATAAAACAATTACATCTAATCCCCTCTAAAAATGTCTTTATATGATCTCGCCCAAACTTCTGAATCTCATCGACAAACCCTCATGGAGGTTTTGCAATCCATCAAAGTTTTACCTAACGAACCACACTAGTATCCTCCATTATCACCCCTCATCACATGTGCCTCTCTTACCAAATCATCTCCTTCTTCTACCCCCATGCCCACTCATCAAGTATCCACCCTCAATTTCTCTAATGAGGATATTGTTCCTCTCCAGTCAGATGACCCTGATCCTACCCTTTTTATCGCTGTCTATATTGATAACATACGTGTATGATGTGTTATGATCGATGGTGGTGCTAGCATCGACATCATCTCCTCCCACGTGTACAATCAAATGTGCATCCCTTCAAATTACATACATAAAACCCAGTTATGTTGCGTTCCTTCAATGATGCCATCACCTCCACCCTTAGCACCATTATTCTTCACGTTCACGTAGGCCCTCGCACCATCTCAGAATTGTTCTATGTCTTAGAGGGGGAGTTATAGTATAACTTGTTTCTTGGCCGACATTGGATTTACATCATGGGTTGTGTTCCTTCAAATTTACACTGCTATGTAAAATTTGAACATGAAGGGCATAACTATACCATCCTAGTTGACTCGTCACCCTTCAAAACCTATAATATGTTGATGTAACACCTTGTCAAACTGTTATATTCCTCTTTTTCATTGCAAGCGTTGACATGTGATTTTCAAGACAAATGTATGCTTCGTGGTTGTTGAAAAATCATGCTTGCCAGGGATAAATCATTTGTGCTCTTTTATTGTAGGGCTGATATGTTGTTGCTTGCAATAATCTATTTCACTTCTTATGAGTAAGTTGTAATCTGGTCATAATGGTTGCAAACTTATCCTTTGTAATTGGACTCATCCTTGGATCAATTCCATTGATCCAAGGTATGTTTTAAATATTCTTATCTAAACTAAATGAAAAACTGACATTCATTGATTAAGAGACTAAACAGAATGAACTTGTGGTTGTTGTAAATTCTTATTATCTTGACCATTTCAACATTTTGTTTTGTGTTATGCTTGACTCTTCTTGATTGACCCTTGCAGGGTGCTTAATGACGTTAAGGGAATTAGAAACCTACTTCATGATTCTAAAGAAAGTGAGAATATAAACTTGACCTATATCTATTAAGGTCTATGCTAATGAATTCAAGACTCAGGTGATTTACCTAACTCTTCTACGCCACTCTACGTGGGATGACATCCTAACCTAAGTTGTTAACACTAAGTTAATATGAATGGGAAATAACCTAAGGGATGCTAAGTTATTTCTAACCTATTGTATTTGGTTAAACTAATACCTAACCTAAGGTGACAATCTATTGTTTGAAGGTTATATATTTTTTTAATTAACCTAAGATCTAACCTAAGAAAATTCTATCTATCCTAAACTAATGGGATATGAAAGGGAAACTATGGGTCATTGGAAAGTTGGAGCTAAGCAGTGGTTCCTAGGCTATTAGTGAGATGTGATTTTTTAATTTAAAAAGGTAGAGTACTACCAGACTTGGTAATTACATGGAAATTTGGAGGAACCTACGTGGAGGCATCACTAAGTTTGGAAATGCAAGTGGAAGTTAAATTTAGTCTCACCAAATTTGGATGGTGGTGGTAAGGAGAGATAGGTGGGAATATGCAAATTAATGGCATTAATTCACCTTGGTTTTGGTGAGAAATTTTTCTTGGAAGGCATGCTGGCGGATTTTTTGGGGGTTATTTTGCTTTACATGCTTCACGATTTTTCCTATGGAGCTATCTGGTTTTTCAAACCATCAGTTTGATCTGCACTTAGTGGCTATTTTTGAATTCTCTGATCTATTTTTGGTTCAAGGAATGTATAAGAGGCACTGTGGAAAAATATTATTGTTGTTTGATCTTGCTTGGAGAAGAAGGGGTGTTGGAAACTTGGCTGGAAGTCTTCTTCGAATCAGTAGAGGCACTATCAGGCATGATAGGCTCTACCCATTAAGATTTCTTGATTTCTTCTAAATGATTCATTAAAACAACTCTGCTCACTGGAGATATATTTTTGCATGATGTATCTGGTTATTTACTTGCTTGTTTTCTTGAAATTTATGTGGGTTTTGGAATACAAATCCTTGGATATTAGATGGTAGTTCTTGTGAACTTTATCTGTACTAGTTCTTGTTGGTATTCAAATGAACTTGTTTTAGATAGCTCTGTAGCTTGTATTCAAATCTGGTGTTGTCTAAACAGGAATGCATTGCCATATGTTTCATTCTTGAACTATCATTAAGAACTTTAGTTCATTGAGTTTTAAGTAGAGTTCCTTAGCTGTTCTGAACCGGCATTGTTGTTTGTTTGGTTCTGTATCTCTATTTAAGTTTTGTGTTTCGGGAGTAGTAATAGAGCTCCTTGGATGTTCTAAGCTTGTGTGAAGCTTTGTGCTTTGTTAAGAGCATTTTTTTGGGTCCTTGAGTTCGTTTCAGAATGTATGGAACTTAGTAAAGATCTGAACTGTAGGTTGAGCCTTCGTATTTCGACACTGTACTTATATTTAGTTCTCATGTTGAACTGGTATTCGAGTTGTGATTTTTGCTCTGTACTTTTACTCGAAGCTAAGGTTTTATTCTTAATTATATAACTGTTAATACTAGACTCGCATTGGAATGTTGTGTTGACTGAGTTGGTGTTAGATTCTAGAAAAGTCTGATCTTATGTTTAAAGTTCATATTCGACATTGTACAGGTATTCTAATTTTGCGTGTTCTAGATCTACGTGGGAATTGATGTGTTTACTTGTTTCATGAGCTGGGTTTTGGTTGGTTTTGGTTTTGTAAAGCTTTAATCTCATTAATATAGTCTTCCTGAAGGGACCTTTGGATTTTTGTATTAGTCAGATGTAGACCAAGTATCTTCTTTTCGAAACCTCCTTTTGTCTTGCTTCTTGTGCGAGAATTGTTGTATTACTTTTGTCTTTCAGGTTGCACAGTGTTCTTGAGTATGACAAGGCATGTGAGTTCAAATTAAAAACTATCCCTCTCTACCCTGAGTGAATCCCATGTCATGTAGGGAGCTTGGTTGTTTGATTCTCATGAATTATTGGACTAGAACTGTAATCTATTTTGAGACAGTCGTATCGATTGAAGAGGTGTATGGAATGTATTATTTAATTCCTTTTTGTCTTTGATGTTGAGAAAATTCTTACATGTCATAAGCTTTTAATGGAGCTTGAGGGGCTTGGTGGTGATTCTACTCAGTCAAGTTAGAGGAAGTTGGGGACAGTATTTATCTTGAACCGATTGTTTAGTTCCTTACCCTCTTCAGATATTTCATCTGATTCGTGGGTTTTAATTGACTGATGAATTTAAACCTATTTTCTATGTGTGTCGTTTGAAGGGAATACGGTATCCCTATCTTGAATGTTTGGTAAATTCAGTCCCTAGGACCGTGAGTTTCATCGACCCTTATCTATCTTGTACAGTTGCATATTTCTATTCCTTGTTGATTTATTTTAATGGATGTCCAGGTTTTAGACATGGAAGTGAATCAGACCTCTTGAGGACAGTATGCTGCTTAGAGACAATATTGTGAATTTTTTTTTAGATTGAATTTGGATTTGAGCTTGGTGAATGAAAATAGGTAAGTAGTTGTAAGTTTTGTACATAATTTTGGTAATGTGCATCCTTTGATTGTGCATTCTGTTTGAGTTCTCTTTTGGGAAATAGCTAGAGAATTTCTAAGTTTGTATTTATTAAAGGATTTCATTTCATAGTATAAATGAAATGAAATATGGATTGGGTCCATTTTGGTTTGATATCCTTTTATGTTGATTGATAAGTTCATTGATTGAACTTATTGTTATTTGATTCTCTTCTAAGATGGAAATTTTCTAGTGGATTGGTTAAGAGATTTAATTGCCAAAGTATAGCTTGGATTTGTGGGTAGACTAAGTTTCAGACCTTTGCATTATATCTACTAGCACATAGAAATTTAGTAAGGCTTTCTTTTAGACTTTTTTTAATCTGCTTGGAATTGAATTGGGATTCTTGTTTTGTTGTAGCCTCTTTATGTAAGGACTTCCTTTTTTGTCATCCTTGGACTGAGGCAATGATGTGTGTTCTAAACCCAATTCTTTCCTTCAGAGAAATTGTGTCTGAGAAATAAATATGTATTGATTCTCTTCTTTGTTTATATGGAAAGATGAAGCATACTAATATGAGTTATGTTGTAACTAACTCCTTTGCTTCTTGGAAAAGTTAAATGTGTTTTTCTATTCTTATGAATTTATGAAATAATGGAAGGACAAGACTTGTTGACTATTTAAAAGTAATTGATAAGATCAATTAAGTATTGTGATATAATTATGATGTTGTAGATATTAATATGTTCTTTTCTTAAAAGTAAATTCAGATTTTATTATTTGTACTTCTTTCTAGATGTTATTACTTATGATTATTTGTATGTTGTATATTAATTGTTTCATTAAAGAAGAGTTGTTTAATGAAACAATTAGTGGAATGCACTTAACTTTAATGCTTAGTGCTTATCATGCTCAATTCATTGAACTGACCCGTGCTAGCAATTTTATAGATGGACATCATAAGTGAAAAAGGAAGACAATAAATTTCATGTTGTATTGGGCTTATTTAATTATGGATCTTATGTAAAGAGTTTCAGTTCATTCTTGATTTGTATTGAAAAAGAAAAGTTGTATTATTTTTGGAATAAAGTTTGTTTGTTATACAGTATGCCTGAAATACATAGTCTTGTAGTGTATATTTTTATAATGATGAATTGAAAGTTGAGATTTACTTGGTATTGGTTGTGTAAATTATCTTGTATTTATGAAGAAGATGGAAAATCCTATCTTGATGATATTTTTCATATCTATTATATGCTTAATTCAGATAAAATTGATCAAGTTGGTTAAAGGGAAATAATTGGATTTCCCTTATTAAGATGTAGCTTGTTAAGTTACATAAGATAACAATTTTATCTAAACAATTCTAACATAGTATTGGAATGTGTAATGAATATGTAGTAAAACTATAGAAATTGTGAAAGATAAGAAGGGTACGACAAATCCTAACACTTAAATCATGTAGAGGAAGATTCTTCCTCTCTCAAAGAAATGTAATCTAAAGAATGGTGATATGATTGTTAATCATTAGACCTCATTTCCTATAGATTCTATTGTTAGTTGAACCTATTTGGTTGCTACACCTTCTTGAATGGTTAAGTTACATTTAATGGAACTTTTGATGTTGCTGACATATCCTTTGGATATTTGTTTGTTAAGCTAAGTAAAATGAACCTAAAAAGCAATCATAAGTTAAGGAAGTTATTTAATGACTAAATGAATCAAATTTAGAAAAGAACTTATGGAGTGTTGGATTAGGGTTTTTAGCAGGGTTGTTGTAATCGGTGTAATAATCTAAATTAATAATGTATTAATAACCTCCTTGGGGTGTGTACATCTCGATGAGGTAGTTTTTGTAGGATGTCAACACACGCCAACTACATGACTATACCTTCGAGAAGACAAGGGTCTTCTCGAGGATACAGTGTTGCAGTTGACATGTGGCAACACCCTTCTACATTGATCATCTAGATCTACACACAAATAAGGACTTGAACTTAGTTTCTCTCTAGGTCAAGTTAGTGGCATGTTTAGGATAGGTAGTAGCTTTCAATGTCTCAGGGTACCTTGGCACATCTGGTTGACTTAGGTCAACTGAGTATGCCCATATACCCTAAGACATTGTGAGCGTATTCCTATAATAAATTATGTTTCTAACCAGGGCTAGGGTTAAACCTTGGGCAAGTGGACTGACGGTAGTCAGTAAAGACCATTCTAGATAACATAAGAGTGAGGTGAAGGACGTATTCTAGAATGATGAGTATGTCATCTAGGAATAGTAACATGAACAATATGTTGAAAATCTTTGGCCAAAGTATCGCAAGCTGCTGGTTGCATTGTCCTATGTCACCTAGTTTAAAGCAACGTGATGTCAGATGAATATTGGTAACAAATATTCAGATAGGTTCTTTAAACAGATCACTCAGTACCTGGAATAGGTAGGAGAACCAAGTATACATAGTATACATAAAGTATTCTATACTTTAAGTTAACATGAGAGATTGGTTGGTAACTAAGTCATGGAATGAGAGATCGGTATCATACTGAGTCATTACAGCTACATATGGTTATCTGTTATGAGATTGATTGGCTTGGGGAATGTGTGTTCTAAATGATGTTTTATTTAGAACAGAGAAACATTATGTTTAAAAAAAAAATCCCTTGTTTCTAAAGTCTTAAAATGGGAATGTTACAGTTCATGTAGGCCCTCACACCATCTCGGAATTTTTCTACGTCTTAGAGGGGGGGTTATACCGTATACCCCGATCATCATGAGTTGTGTTCCTTCAACTTTACACCGTTGTGTAAAATTTGAACACAAAGGGCATAAATATACCATCCCAGCTGACCCGTCACCATTCAAAACCTATAACATGTTTGCACCAACCTAATGATTTCCTTGTACTAGTTAAGGCATCTACCACTACACCCACTTCTCCTTCATTGACAACCCCATCCACCAATGCTTGGCCACATCTCCCATACCTAACTCTTTTATTCATACTATTGTCGTAGCCTCTGCAGTTGGCCCATCTACTTCCCAACCAACTCGAGTACCCCTCCTGCCCAATCACCTAGTGATTCATCTATCCTCATTATCCACATATCTGGATAGGGTCCATTTTTCAATGCCTCACTCTGGGGGAGTACCACCTCTACAATATCGTTAACAACTTCCTCACTCTGTAAGAGTATGGAAACCTACGCCAACATCCTCATTATGATCATCACATAGGAGAAGGTCTTCCCTTATGTTCCTCCCCACCTTCACACCAACTTAACCTATGGGGGGACTTTGATACTACCACCTATACACCCAAACCATCCATCCCAAACATCTAACCCCTTTTCTATCGAATCTCCAGTTACTAACCGCTGCTTTTCCCACACTTTCCTTTAACGCTATTACTGCATGGAAAGGCTTTGGTTTCAATTTTTATGAACAAGGCCATTCATACTGTCATCCCATGTACCACTCCTAAACATATAGATTGCAGTGGTATTGGCTTTCCCAAACCGCCTTCCAAGAAGGCCTACATTGACCTCATTGAGGATGACCCTTCTCAAACCTTCTCCACCCCATTCACCAACTATCACCACCTTCACCCACGGAGTCCATAGATCCCAAATCTATTCCTCCTAAACTTTTTTTTCATAAACACCATTTCTCTGGGACCTCTAACTTATCAACGCGATGGTGACTTTCCCTCTTCTCTTCCCTTCATGTATCCTGACATGATCAATGATGATACACCTTCTATTAATGTCATTCAATGTTAGGATGATGAGTCTATCCTCACCTACCTTGGTGCAGGAAGATTATTATATTCACCAGGTCATTTCCATCTAAGATGAAAACCATGTTGAATGAATTGACTATTTGAAATCAACATTAATACTCAGGATGACCCACCACATTCTAAAGATAGGCCAATCTTTAGATGCTTGTTGAACAGGAAGCTGTTCTATGTATTCTTTTGACCTTCTGGTCAAAAATATTGTAACCATAAGCAACATGCAGAAAATTTTTTCTTGGTCCTATGTTGATATGCTCCAGTATTTCTACCCAAACATTAGTGGTCCACAATATCGTAACCATTCTAACTGAACCACTGCCAAACCCACTCATGTAAAATCAAAATCTGATGGAAAATGCATCCTCGCATTGCTCTTCTTCGCATCAAAGAAGAACTTCAATGCCTTTTATCCATTTCCTTCATCCTACGCATTGAATATCCCTAATAGATTTCTAACATTGTTCATATCACAAAAGTGACAGGGGGACTTCACATTTAGCATGGATTTCCTGTGACCTCAACTTAGTTTTCCCCAAAGATGACTTTCCTCTACCAAGTATTGACCAACTGGTTGATCTCACCACTGGCCATGATATGCTATCACTCATGGATGGTTTCTCAGGTTATAATAAAATATTACTTGCTCCAGAAGACCAACACAAAACCACCTTCATCACTCCTTGGGGATCCTTCTGCTATCGAGTCATGCCTTTTGGCCTTAAAAATGTTGGTGCTACATATCAGCGGGCTATGAATTATATCTTCCATGACATCATGCATCACATATTGGAAGATTATGTAGATGATCTTCTTTCCAAATCCAAACATCGACTCGAACACCTTACATTCCTTAAGGTCATCTTTGACTGCCTCATCAAGTATTGTGTTCACCTTCAACCCAAGAAGTGTGTCTTTGCAGGTGCTTTCAGGAAAACTCCTTGGGATTTCATTCATTTCCTTTGTGTGGCATATAATTTGATCTTGATAAAGTAAAGGCTATTATTGAAATGCCTCCACCTACTAATCTCTATCAACTTCAAAGTTTGCAAGGTAAGTTGCAATCTATTCATCAGTTTATTTTTTAACTTTCTGACCACTGCCAACCATTTCATCATCTCCTCAAAAAGGAAGTCTCCTTCAAATGGGATGATGAATGCCACAAAGCCTTTAATGCATTAAAATAATACCTTCTCTAACCATCGGTGCTCATTCCCCCTAAATATGACCAACCCTTTTACCTATACATTTCTACTATTAATCATTCCTTAGGTGCCATGCTCACTCATCGATGATGAGTAACACCAGGAGAGAAATGGTTTATTACATAAGCCATACCCTTTTGGACTATGAAACTCGAGGTACACCCATGCTGAAAAACTATTACTTAGCCTTAGTTTTTTTCCACCAAACTTCATTCATTACCTACTTAATCACAAAACCTTTGTCATCACTAACACTGACCCCTTACATTACATGTACCTCAAACCTTACCAACATCAACATGTTGCACGTTGGATCATGCTTCTTGTAGACCTTGACCTCGAATTCATCCACCAAAAATATATCAAGGGCCAAACCATCACTGACCAACTAGCAGATGCATCCCTTTCCAGAGATCAACCCTCTAAATTTAATTTTTCCTAGATGAATCCATTGCTACCCTCTCTTTGGATGATACCACTTACCAGATGACCTTATTCTTTGATGGATCCAAATGTCAGCATGGGGGTGGTGTAGGTGTTATCCTCATTCCTCTTGATGGTGAACCTATTCCTTTATCTTTCAAACTATATTTTTATTGTACTAACAACATATGCCGAATATGAAGCACTCGTATTAGGGCTTCACACCGCCATCGCCTTAGAGGTCAAATGAATTAATATCTTTGGTGACTCTCAACTAGTTGTAAACCAAGTCAATGGTATATACTAGTGTCATAACGAAATAATCCAAAAGTATGAAACACCATGTAGACATACTTTTGACTACCTTTGACCATTACGAACTTCAAACCACCCCACGTTCTACTAATAAATTTACAGATACCATGGCCTGTCCTAGATTCTTAGATACTCGCTTCGTGTTCCGACTCTAAAATCTTTGTCATAATACAAAGTCTTGTAGGTCTACTCACTTGGAATCATTGCACCTGACCCACGTGACCTTTGGTATAATCAATTTTGCAAATTAACTTTCCCTTTCCATTATACCTCCTGATATTACTCGTAATGGACAACTTGCCTTTCTTAAAGTGTCTCTCGCTATGTCATCATGGGTGGTATTCTTTATAAATGTAGCTTCGACAGTATTCTCTTACGATGCCTTAAAAGTTCTAAAATTCCCTATACTATCAAGGAAGTTCATGAAGGAATTTTTAGAGGGCACTTTAGTGGTTTAGTTGTTACTAAACGCGTTCTACACCTAGGCTATTATTGGCCAACCCTAAACCGTGACTGTTGTGACTATGTCAAACATTGTGTGAAATGCCAGCAACATGCTAATCTTCATCACACACCTAGTCATGCCTTACAGGTCGCACGAGACCTTTAGCCTTTCTCTCAATGGGGTTTGGATCTTGTCGGAGAGATCAATCCTCATTCTTCACAACACCATCAATGGATTATAACTACATCACTAAATACTACACTAAATGGGTAGAAGCCATTCCCCTCATTTCTAAAAAAGATGAGAAAATATGTGAATTCATCAACCATCACATTATTTGTCACTTTGGTGTCCCTCACAGCCTCATCACTAATAATGGCAAAGCAATTCAAAAAAAAAACCCTATGAAAATATTTGTGATGACACTTTTGGCATTCGACTCATTTTATCATCACCTTACTATCCATAAACAAATGGCCAAGCAGAATCAACCAATAAAACCTTAAACAAAATTCTTATGAAAGTAGTTGATGATACTCGAAAGGATTGGCATACATACATTCCATTTTCCCTTATGGGCTTACTGCAAACTAGTATTCACACTTCAGACAGTTGACACATGCCTTTTTCTCTTGTCTATGGTATCAAGGTTGTATTGCCTCTCAAAGTCCAGATTCCGTCTCTATGCATATTATTACAAGACATGCTCAACGATGATGACTTTCACCATGACCATTTAGCACAACTTGATTTGTTAGATGAACATCATCTCAATGCTCTTGATCAGTATCAGTCATGCCTAGATAAACGTCTCCATAAATGAACCTTCCAAGTTGGTGACCTTATCCTAAAGGAAAATAAACATGTAACCAAAGAAGAAAAAAGTAAACGGGAAAATTTGCTCCTAATTGGCTTGGACCCTATATTGTTACTCATACCTATGGATCAAGTGCTTATCATTTGTATTCACTCGAAGGTAAACCCAAACCTGAGCCCCTCAATTCCTTGCATCTTTGACCATTTAATTATTGAAATCCAAGTCCTATATTACCTTCTATCTATTGACCACTCGTCCCTTGAGCACAATTTACCTATCCATGTTACATGTTTTGAGGATCAACGACTAAACAAGAATCATGTGATTACTCATCACCTTTCAGCCTTGTCTTCAATATGAGTGTCAATGAATCTACTCATGGCATGATTTTCATGGATACTTTACATGTTTTTCAAAGATGGAATCCCATGTTCGTTCATCATTTGAAACCATATCTTACATATTTAACCTCTGTGTGCTATAGTTTTTACCTTATAAAAAAGATCCTAATCTTCCACTATATTCTTGTCCATGACTTAAAACGTCAAAAAAAAAGAGCAAAATAATTTCAAAAGAAAAATGGGATTCAAATCCTTGAGTCAAAATTCTAGCAAAGAGATGACTCCCTCAAAAGGGATATCTCTTCTCTCTATCTTGCCAATATAAATAGACTGCTCCCTTGTAGGAAAGCTATACAAAGCTTGCCATACTGCACATAGTCTATCCTAAAAAGGGATTATTCTTGAAAAAACAAAATAAAATAATTAGAAGCTTCCCAAATTGATTAGATTCATGAAGACCTCAAGGAGATAGTATACTCATCCCATGTAGACTTCTCGCATCGTTCAATCTATCAAACACAAAAGAAAAAAGTGAAAATGATAAATTTTTTGTCATGGACTTGCCTATTTATGATCATGGGTCTTATTATCATGTAAACATGCTATCTTACACTAAGTTCTGCTAAAACCACCCATTTTCATGGCATTTCATTTTCACCCTAATTTCCTGTCTTCTAAAGGGACTTTCTACAAAAAAAACATTTCATGATCATGTGACTTTCTTTACCCTTAGCATAGTCAATCATGCAACGCCTTTAGGGTCTTAGACTCATAAGCCAATCTTTGATATGGTAGAATCATCATGGTTCTTATTAATCAGGTGTCTCTTTTTGCCACCTCTTACCATTCACCTTCTTCATTACTTATTGATTACCCTATACACAAACAAACCATCGCTATTTACATTTTAAATATTTCCACTTTCACCTAAGAATCAACCAAGCCTATCACCTAAGACTTAACCATGCCTATGACCTAAACTCAGCCATGCCTATGACCTAGACTCAATCATGCCTGAAACCTACCAACCCATTCCTCTACCTCATCATATTATTCCCTAGCTTATGGGAGAACTACATTGGCCTGAGGCCCCTTTTTTCCAGGGCTATGTAGGTAGCACTTCGAGGGCATGGGGCCCTTGGAGGTTAGCTCAGCCACTCTTTACCCTAACCCATTTTTTCCACATGTTTTTTTTATTAACATTCTACCCTTAATTAGTTCCCATTTTTCATAGCATTTGGAAATTTACTCATTCATACATATCTACCATTTTTATCACACCATCAAAACATCTAATCAATCATTCCAAATTTCTATAATATCACAAGATTTTGGAAATTTACACCATAACATACATATAACTCATTATTTATTTCCCATGTTACCAATAACTTGGAAATCTAAATCATAATTAAAAACATGACTAAACCATGCCTAACTGACCTAACTCAACCATTCCTAATCCGATCTAACTTCCATCCATGCACTAACCGACCTAACTAGAACCATGCCTAACTAACACTAACTACAACCATGCCTAGCTGACCATAACTCAACCATCATCTGTACCTAACTCCATCATACCTAAACCGCCTAACTCCACCATGCCTAATCACTACACTAGTTTCCATCCATACACAAATAATAATAGAATTATTTCAAAGATATCATAGTACATCATCCATACCATCAATCTGGCACGCATGTCGGTATAAATGAAATTCTATGTATCCATCACATATAGCACTAATACAAAACCTAATCGACATGTATATCGGCATAGGTAATCAAGCCTCACAAATATTCATCTCATGTACAACCTCACAATCTTCAGTCTCACATAGGCCAGATATATATTTCAAAATCTCAAAAAATAAATAACCATACTAGGTGAATAATTGTCACCCCACCTGAGACCCTCCAGGACTAGTATCATATGTCTCCTTCTCTCTTCCTTGTCTAGCCTCACTTCCAACATATCTCCACCCTCCATGAGTCTATGTCTAGTCTCCGCTTGGCCTGTAGCTGGGTCGGGCCTCCATGAACTAGTAGCCTCACCCTAACCCCTGTCTCGGGGCTTGCCAGCCCCTTGTACTATATGCACTATGCGTATGCAGTGATCTTATCCTCTCACTCAAGGCCTATTGTGCCCTGTACTCTGCATAAGAGGGGACATCTATCCCTAGAGTCATCAGTTGATCCTAGTAATATTTGGCCTCATTCATGGCATCCCTGAATCTCGCCACTGGCACTGTCTGCGGTGGTGTCATAGGTCTCACAACAACCTATGAGATCTGTCCTATTAATGATGGCCTCAGCCCTTATACCTGTGAACCCTTCCCTCCTCCCTATACCATGGGACCCTGTCCCATTGATGCCTATAATATGGGACTGTCTCCCTAAGCTTGTGAGGGTACCTGCGTTGTGATCTGGGCCTATAAGGCCACAATCTAAGCCTATGCAATGGCCAAATAACCCTAAAAACTTGTTATTTATGCCTGTAAAGTAGATACCTTTCCTCCATCACCATCACCACCTTGTGTGGGTACTTGTCCCTGTGTAACCTGGGCCTATAGGGCTACCACCTACGCCTGTAAAGTGGAAACTTGTGCCTCTAATCCTATGAGATTCCCTACAATACTCCAAGATGTGTCAAAAGGGTGGCCGCCTGCCCCTGGAATGTGTCCCTCTAAACTATAATAGGATTGTGACGAAAAACACCTCCACTTGAATAGGGTTTTCATTTGAATTTTGTGTTCAAGTTTTTAGCTCGATTCATCCGTCAAAATGATGGGAAATTGAAGGAATGAAAGCTAGGGAAGAAATGAGGGTTTTTCACAATTAAAAATTTAGGGCATATTTTAATATTTTTTTCACTTTCTCCTTGAAGGTGTTCTGAAATGAAGAAGATTGAGAAAATCCCACCTCAATCTCTGCATCGGTTTATGAGGCATTTAAATTTCACCTTCTCGGGTATGAACTCATTTAGGAGAGAAAATACACGTGGAGCCTTTAAAAATGTGTAAATTTTGTGGAAATATCTTCTCTACAATCATGGAAACATGGATGGAGGAATGAAAGAGAAACAATGGAGGTGAAATATTCTAGAAAATGTTTGCTAGAGTTCCAGGTAGATTTTGAGCAAAATTGGGGAAGATGGAAAACAAAATTAACTCCTTTGTTTTCATGTCTTTGTCTGGGGAGATTTTTTTTCCCCCTTCTCCCCTTGGAAAGGGAAAAAGGGGACACAAAATTGTGCCCTATCCCTAGGTGGAAAAGTGGCAGCCATGCACTGGTGGAGGAGAGAGAGGGAGGAGCTTAGTTTTATCACTTGGGGCTGAGTTTCGGTTATGTGAAGAAACAAATAGGAGAAAGGTGAGGGGGCACATTTTTCCCACCTTTTCCTTTTGTAAAGGGATGAAATGGACACAAAAATGTGCCATAGCCTCATTTTGACAAGTGGTAGACATGCAATGCACAAAGTGGGGTCTAGAAAGTTGCCAAAAGGTGCTCACGGAGGCCTCTTAGGGTCATGGTGGGTCCAGAAGCTCTAAGGTGGGGGGTGAAATTTTTTGTCCCATTTTTCCCCTTAGAAAAGGGAAAAAAGGGAAACAAAAGTGTGTCTCAGCCTCATGTTGACATGTGGCACTAGAAATATATTTTAACTACAAGAACATCCTTGAGAGAGAGCGTGAAAACGAAGTTTTTCGTAACCCCCGAAGCTATTTTGAGAACTTATTTATATTATTTTTACTAAAAACATAATTTTTAGAAGAATGGGATGGGTCCTATGATCTAATTATTCATGTAAAACCCTAAAAATATCCTTTTTACTTGAGACTACAAGGTGTGCCTTCTAAAAATGGATTTTGGAGAGAAGTACCTTAGTATTGTGACAAATATAGAAATTATATTTCCATTGACATCTTGTTTTACCTCCAAGTCATTCAGAGGCTCCCAAAATTATCTACCAAATCTCAGGTGATTTTTTGCAGTGCAAGCTCTATTGCCTTAAAAAACCAGCGTTTGTTGAATTTTCTCTTAAGTATCCAGATCTTTCCTAAATATTACTAAATCACTTACAAAATGTTATTGTCTCATTAATACCACTCCCTGATGAATTTGGGCCTTGAAATCTACTCCGAAGAATATACACCCACCTTAGAAAGGATAAAAATAACCATTCCTAAGCCTATTGAATGATCTTCCTTGAAAGACACTTTCTCGATGTTTCACCAATAAGTTGCGTACATATGAGAAAAATAGATAGGGTAATGGTGAGGAGGAATACCTGTGAATGAAGGTGGAAGGTAGAGTGTGTGCGTTATGATTTCCTGATGTAGTTCTGATTGCGAGAAATTCCTTTTTTCTAGTAAGAACTACCTATGAATGCAAAACAAGACCATAAGAGGAATATTAAACAATATATGTCAGTGGACTTCCTAGCGTGTGCTAGATCCAAGAAGTGTGATACTTCCTAGATGGCTATCAATCCAGTTTTTAATACAATTCAATGCAAAAAATAACGTAAATAAATAACATCCTACTATAGTTGATATGATTTAGGTATCTCATTCAAATACAATAAGAAAATTTAATCTAACGAGTAAGGTTATGATCAGATATGGAGGTTTGGCAGGTAGCCAAGGTGACTAGGACAGGTCAAGATCAGGTTTTTGGTGGTTTGGTTTATTTGGGTGAAGGTTATGAGGTTGTTGTTACAAGCAGAATTACAAGATATAGAGACCAACATCGGTCTGATATGATCGATGCCGATTGAGATGAAACCAACGAAAGTTTAGGTTAACCGACGTCGGTAGGGCCAGATTGATAGAAACTCAATAAAACTTGGTTTTGAAGATTCTCAGTGATTGCACAGAGAATGGGAGAATGAGGGTTAGGTTTCCAAAGACACTGATAATTCTCAGAGATGTTTGGTAGTCAGGTATAGAGGGTTGGGAGGTTGTAGGTGGTTAGGTAGAGGGATTGACCAGAAGGTGGGAGGTGATGAGATGCAAAGGAGACTAAGACTCTCAAACAAAGATAAAGAAATTGATCTAAATAAGTATGAAAAGATGCAAATCCAAATGCACTTATTTGTATTTGCAAACTGGTGGTTAGATCAGGGTGATGGTTGATTTGTGAAACTAGTGGTCAATGTTGTGACAGTACTTCCTGAAACGTTACCATGAATGCTTAACCTTTGGATCAGTCTTGGTGCTGATTCAGGATGTTTGGATGTGCGAGAGGGCTCTGGTTCATGCTTGCATGCAGATATCTCTCTCCCCAAACTTGAATAATTCTTCCAAAATATGGAACAAGGTTACTAAAGTGAATATATAGTAACCGATGATAATTTAGGTTAACCAGCATCGGGTTAGGGTTAACCGACGTCAGTTAAGGTGAGAAATCCTAGGTTGCCAAAATAGCATATCTTGGCTATCTTTTTACCAGTTATGCCCATTGGTTCTAGTCTAGAATGGTATTTTCCACGTAAGTGGGCATGCTGTTAGAGAAAGGATAGGCATTTAGTGTTAGGGTTATACCAAGTCTCAGTTAGTTATGGTAAGTAGAGATTGATTCCTAGTTAGAATGAACATGCTAAAGATAGGTCCCTAATGAGGTGTCTAGGTGAGGTGGTCAAGTGAGGACATTAATTAAATTAATTAAAGTAATTAATTTAATTAATTATGTGCACTATGGGATATGAATAAGTAAGGTATGGTTTATTTAATTAACGAGGCTATAAGGCTGGTACAACCTAATTTTGGTGTCTACATTTTGTCCCTTTTTGCTGCATAGCTTGTATTGGTAAGTGACGCTGATAAAAATAGGAAATGATTGTCCCATGTGTGGGTGAGAGCTGGTTTTCCCAAGGTGTGGGTGAAGGTGATCACCCTCAAACCAGGAACTGATGAGGTGTTATACAAAATCGGTGAGTGGTTTGATAAATGTGTAGTTGGTGGAAGTGAAGGTAGGTGGGGAAGGGTATGAGTACTATGGGAAAGGGTGATGGTCGACTTGGGTAATAAGTAATAGGCCAAGGTCAATTTGGGAATGGGTAATGGTCAAATCGGGTAATAGGTAATGGGCTAGGGTCAAATTGGGTAATGGGTAATGGAAATCAAATTCATGCACACGTATAGAATACAACACGGTACCATGTTAAAGAGATTGGAAACTCTACATCATCCAAGGTCAATAGGTTTATCCAAACAAGGGTGAAGTGATTCAGGTATAGAAGGCATAGGATATGGTTTGGAAAAACAACGTAGGTCATGTGCATGAATGTTTAGGTATGTTTCGGTACACTAAAGGTTTGGTCAGGATAAACAACATGACAATAGGAAATGTATGGTCACTAGGCCAAACAACATGGGTAACAACATTGCAAGGTATAACGAGTACACAGGGTCAATGGTCACACCAAGTAGGTCAGGTCCAAGTAAATAGGACATGGCATGGGTAAGGCCAAGGTATAGGTAAAATAATAAATCCTGAGATGCAACTAAGGAAATTTTGGGGTAGTTTGGGCTTGGAGGTAGGTTGTAATAAGTGTGGGTGAGGGAAAAGGGTATCAGGAAATGATGAGTTGAGGCCAAAATGGCCAAAATGGTGTAAAAAATGATATTAGTAGGCAACCGATGCCGGTTAAACATAACCGACGTCGATCATGTTGGGTAGGGTTAATAAAAATAAAAATCCATATTTTACAGATTCATTTTAACGTGTTACTATTTGGGAAAATAACAGAGCGGTGGGGTAAGAGTAGAAAGAGATGGTACGAGGTGTTTGAGCTGAACTGGCGAGTGACTAGTGCATGGTTGGCATTCGATAGGCAGGTGAGCGAGATCGACCAGATCCATTTGATTGGTTATGAGGTAAGGAGTGGATTTGGTGATGGCAGAGGTGGGAGAGGGTCTGGGTGGACCACTAGCACAGTAGCCAGACGTACCACCATGCCGAAGGCACCGAGATGAGGTAGGATTCAATCTTCACCGTTGTCTTTGGGTTAAAAAGAATGTTTTAAATTGGTTTGGGTAAAAGGGGGTTTGGGGGAAATTTTATTTTGCATTTTTAGGTAAAAATGAATGAAATGAGGGAGTGGGGGGGTCCAATATAGTGTAAATAGGGGTGGGAATGAAGTTATGGTAGATTTGGGTAGGGTAGAGTAGGTTGTTTAGGGTGTTTTTGAGAAATTTTTGATAGGTGGGGGGGGGGGGGGGGTTCAGCTTTTATTGCGTGACAGAGACCAATGTCGGTCAGGGGTTAACCGACGTTGGTTGGCCTTGGCTGACATTGGTCAAGTCTGAGATAACTGACACCAATGAAATTGAACTGGCGTTGGTCGAGGAAAACTGATGATGGTTAAGGAAACTGATGTCAGTTGAGGAAAACTGGTGACAGTTAAGGCAATTGATGCTAGTTAGAGATGATGAGAAACAGGGGGATAGAAAGGGTAGGGGGAGGAAATTAGTCAAGGGAGGGATACGGGAAGGTGTATGCAGGGAAAAGAAGGGAAAAGGGGTGTTTGGGTGATGGTGGGGGGGGTGACAAGTAGAATAAGGGAGAATAGGTTCAACAATATACTAGGAAAAATGGGTAGTAGGTAGGGTTGTGGTTTGGGTAGGTTGTGGTGGGAAATAGTTATGTCATGGAATAGGTGTGTTGGGTATGGTCAAGATTGAACAATGTTGTGGTTTTTTGGATGTAGGATAGGGACCAGTTATGGATGAGGGCTAGAGTACCACCTCTGTTGCTAGTGGTATGGTCGAGTGTGACCACATATGAGTGGAGGAACGAGACAGAAGTTGGATTGATTGAAATATGACGCTACAGATATATAGCTCAAGATCCAAGTTTGATTGTCACACTCATCAATAGATGGGATTCAACGACCAATACATTCCGCCTACTAACAGGTGATATCACTGTCACCCTAGAGGATGTATACAGAATCCTGTAGCTACCTATAGTGGGAGAGAAGTTTTATTATATTTTGTCAGAGGCATCAGAGGAGCCAGTAGTGGTGGTGTTTGGAGAGGCGATGGTGAAGTTGAGATACCATAACATGATCCTGAGGTATGGGGACATGTACGCAACCGATCCTTAGGAGATGAAGTTAGTTGTCCTGATTATGGAGGTGGTGTTATTTTTTGCGTTGCCAGATGTGGAGGGTGGGAGATTCCCATAAGCACTGATGGGATTTATCTAGGACATGATGGAGGATAGGACCTATTTTTCCTGGGCACCAACATTCTTGGTGCAGTTATACAGAGAGTTGTGGGCCTATGGGAGGTTACAAAGGTTTAGTTTATGATGTACATTTCTTATTCACTACTGGGCATACGAGTGCATCATATGTGTGCATTCAATTGGTTTTCCCTGACCCGATGCATTTGATGTGGGCTTGGTATGAAATGGTTATAGGCATTGGGTACCTGTTAGGGGAGAGCATAGGGCTGCTAGGGTTACACATGATGTGGCATATTAAAAATGCATGCTAGAGGGATTGTCATGGGTTGAAATCATTTGGATGCCATATGTTTGTTTCCTTTCCTAGAAACACATGGCAGTGGAGTTGGATGACATATAGCTACTCATGTGGATAGAAGGACTCCATGCTAGAGAGCATGAGATGATACCTGTTGACAGGGTCAAATGGTAGTTTGGGCTGCCTCAGAACGTGCCTCTGCCATTCCCCACAGTACATGAGAGATAACATGGAGAGGCCTATGCTTCTACCGCAACTGATTGTACGGAAAAGGAAGGAGGATCAGGTGATGGACATATAGATTGATGACGTTGGGGTAATTAACAGATACAAGAAGTGGTGGGCAACACAACTATGGGCAACACTACCGAGACTAGGGCAGCCTAACTTAGCCAGTGGGAAAAAACATTTTAAAAAAAAATTAGGGACTCCATTAATGGTTTCCATGACTCAACAGTGAAAAGGCAGCAAGGTACTTCTTCACTTCCCATGGTTCTAGTGGGCAAAAACACACAAAAATCAAAACAAAGCTTCTAAATGAATTATGTAAACTTCTGCAAGTGGTTTTCTTTGAATCCAACATTGGGAAGACCACTTTATATTTTTAGTAAGTATTTATGGGAGCACCTACTATAGATAGTAAGCTCAAGAAAAATGTGCATTCACTCCCTCATGATCAAGACACTCCAAAATTGACAAAAATGGAAAAAAATTGGTTAAATGAGACCATAATGGTGAACATTCTAAAAATATAAAATGAGTGAAAGGAGCTAAAGCTAGTCACATTTTTTATGCAGGGGCATCATCAGGTGGACATCAAAAGTGGCATTCCTCTTCATTCATGGTGATAATTTGTGTATTAACATGTGTTGGGGTCCTGAAAAGTTGTATTTGATGGTCAAGTAGTCACAAATTTGAAATCTTGAAATTCCCTCCAAATTGTAAATTCAAACTTCATAATATGTGTAAGTGTACAAGGGGTGAAGGATATGTTTTGATGAAGTGTACATGTCCTAGGTGTTTAGTCATAAACCATAAAGAGTCAATAAATGCTTATTAATGATGTAAAAAATTCCCCTTGATGTGGAATGGACATTATGAGTCATGTAAAGGACCTTTTGAGTCCTAGAGTTAGTTAGGTATTAAGATTCTAGGGAAAATGATTTTGAAAAGAGATAGGAATACAGAGAGGGAGGAGTGGTAGATCTCCTAGAGGAGGTGAGAAAGAAAGGAAAAGCATCCTTCAAAGAGAGGAGCTATGAGAAAGAAGAGATTGAAATTTTGTAAGAATCATAGATGTATATGCATATAGAACTCTACTTTTAATATATTATCTCCTTCAAATGAACCTTGTTTTTTATTTGGAATATGAGTTATTGATTTTTTCTTTATGCATGGATTGAGGAAATGTTGAAACCATCTCATTAGATCTATGAGAAATTGTAATTTGAAATTCTTATTTCTAGCACAAAGATGAATGGGATTGTGTGTTACAGAGTAGGGATTATCCATTTATTTATACATTGAGAAGTCTTTGAGTTAGTATTGTATATTATTGATATCGTACACTAATATTGGCATCCAGGATATCTTCAATTTCCTAGTCAAGAGAGGTAAACCCTACTTGCTTTGTTTTTTATTAAGAAAATTCTCTAAAACCCTGAGTTACAACATTATACATAATGGTAAATTATATGCATGATTAAATTATATCGTTGGATGTACAAGAACGTGTTTAAGCTCTATATCAAGGAATTTTTGGTGAAAGAAAGGGATCTATTGATAGAAATACTAAGTTCTTGCATGAATCATTTTGTTACAGTCCAGGTAAAAGAGAACTATAAAACTTATTAGGGTTTAATTATTTATTATCTTCCACTGGTAAAGGAGATACATGAGTTATGATGAGATACACTTGCATGACAAGTTTTAGGACTTAATTCAAATTTTCAAGAGTTTTATAACCACTTTCATCTTACCCGGGTCACTAGGCAACTACACTCAGGGTTTGGGCTAGGGTTTGATACTTGAAGCCTTGAATCATTGAATTTTGACTTAATATTTGATATAAACCTCTATATAGGGAATATTCAAGGATTATAAAATAATTTTGGGAAAAAAAGAGTTAAATTTTGAGATGTTAGTGACATTTTCCTGGAAGGGCAGAGTGCACAATCTTAGACCTAGTCAAGAAGTTCCAATAACAAAGGAGTTAGGGTTTAGAAGTGGAAATAAATTTTGTATCTTATAACATAGAAAGAAGGTCAAATGGGTGTTTTAAAATGTTATCCTTGTACATTGAAACTTGCTTCATGGAAAGATAATCATGACAAAGTCTAGTACCAGGGCTAGTAGGAATTCATTGTACTAGAAAACAAAATGTTGGTTTGTGGGAAAAGGTCAAAGGGTTGAGACTTTAATTCGAACACACACCTTATCAATTTAAGAGGGTGTTTGAAGGAGTTTTAAGTTTCTTATGGGAAAGTATAGGATACTCCAACTATGAAGCATGCACAAGCATAGTCTTATGAGCCTAGTTAAGAAAGTTTTAGAGAAAGTTAGAAGAGTATAGGTGAATTTTTTATTCAAGTCCATTTGATGATTTTTTTTATGATGGTTAGAGCTTATATAACAGGTTAAGATATTTTTACAGGCTAGTAATATCTTAGAAGCCCAAATTGGCTTGATCTAAGACTAAGATTGGGAAGAGATATGGAGAAAAAATTGCTAGAAAGAAGGAATTATCAATTCCTTGAATCTTGAACTCTATTAAAGGTCAATAGAACATTATATGTGATGTATGAGGCATGGTAGAGGTAATAAAGGAGATTATTAGTATTTTTAATTGCATTGATCAAGTTTTAGCTTTTTGAACCCCTAGAGCTAGAGGAGAAGACATCTAAGAACGAAGTACTAGGATAGATGAATGCTATTGATTATTGATTACATAATGAATGCATGAAAATGTCATGGAGATCTGCATCATTTGGTATCATATCCTGAAAATGATCATATGAAGATGTTTTTATTACTCTAACAAGTGCATTGTAAATCTGTGGAAGTTGTGAAGTGTGTACTAGGTGATTGTGAAGACTAAGAAGAAGAATGGATAAAGAAGAGTTAGTGGAAGAATTAATGGAGATGATAAGCAATAAGGAGAGGAAAAAAGAAAGAGAAAAAAAGAGAAAGAATCCAAGAAAAATAGATAGGAAGAAAGAAGACAAGAGGTATGAATGGAGAGAGAGTTGATCAAGTTGAGAGAGGATGTAGATAAATTAGGAGAGATGGTGATGAAATAGAATAGAGAAGTGGGGTATGTTATGAGAAGAAGGGTCAAATGTCCCATAGGAAAAATTGTAAAGAGGAAACATAGATTACAGCTGAGAGAGGTTATCAGAGAAGAAGAGAAAAGGCTAATACAAATTAAGAAACATGCAAGCAAATCAGAGGAAGAAGAAGTTAAAGAAGTTGTATATGCAGAAATTCGGGTATGGAATGAAGAAAATGAAAGTGCGATAGCAGCATATCAGTCCATGAATGAGGTATGTAACCAATTTAAAATGCAAATTGAGGATTTATTGATTGTAAATACTCAAAAAGATGAAGAAAACAAGTGTGATATTCTTCCAAATGATGACGAATTGTGTGAGTTACATGTTGAAAAAAAAGGAATCAGTTTAGGTGAAGTGATAATGATGATGACTATTAAGAATTTCTTGTTGAGAGTCAAGAAAACATGTATGTAGGTGAAATAGGGAGAACAAAGGCAAACTAAAGTGATAGTTAGAGGTTATGAAACATGTAAAGAAGAAGGTGAAGACATGTTTTTGTAGTTTCATGGAAACAAGCAAGTTATAGTGCACAAGAAAGAACTTGAGAAAGAAGATGAAGGGAAAGAAGAGATGAGAGGAAAAGAGAAATAATGGCAGTAGAGAGAGAGAGAGAGAGAGAGAGAGAGAGAGAGAGAAGCAAGTAAATGAAGAGAGTGTGAAAACCTCAAGGTTTAGAAAGGTCAAGAAAAGTGAAGACGGTGAAGAAAGAGAAGAGAGAGATGAAAGAGAGAATGAAGAAGCTCGTGATGAAGAGCTTGTAGACCTAGGAAAGGGTAAAATAGAGGAAGGATCAGTGGATGAAGAGGATAAGGATGAGGAAAAGAGGAAAATTGAAGCATATGGGAAACTTACAATTCCTTTTAACAAAGAAGATGATGGAATCATGTTGAACAAAGGCTATAAAGATGAAGAAAACATCAAAAATCATGAAGAACAATGCCTATTTGTTGTTTTTGTGTTTGATTTTGCAGGTAAAAATGATAAAGGATTGAATATGGAAGAGATGAAGAAACTTAAGAGAGAAAGAAGTGATTTCAAATAAAATGCACAGCTAAAGAACCAAGTATGGGATCCAAGTGGTCTTAAAGTCAACAAGGACAGTGAGAGAATGGGAAGAAGACTAAAATCATGCAAAGAATATGAATACTTGGCTATCCAAGAAAATTACAATGACATTATTTCTCCTCCTTGGGAGTATGATGCAGGGGCATCATCAAGTGAACATCAAAAGTGGAATTCCTCTTCATTAATGGTGATAATCAGTGTATTAACATGTGTTGGGGTCCTAAAAAGAGGTATTAAATGGTCAAGTAGTCACAAGTTCGAAATCTTGAAATTCCCTCAAATTTGTAAATTCAAACTTCATAATGATGTGTAAGTGTACAAGGGGTGAAGGAGATGTTTTAATGAGGTTTACATGTCCTAGGTATTTAGTCATAAACCATAAATATTCAATAAATTCTTACAAATAATTTAAAAATGCTCGTTGATGTGGAATGGGAATTGTGAGTCATGTAAAGGACCTTTGAGTCCTAGAGTTAGTTAGGGCTCAAAATTCCAGGGAAAATGAGTTTGAAAAGAGATGGGAATTCGAAGAGGGAGGAGTGGTAGATCTCCTAGAGGAGGTAAGAAAGAAAAGAAAAGCATCCTTTAAAGAGAGGAGCTCTAAGAAAGAGAAGATTGAAATTTTGTAAGAATCGTAGAGGTATATGCATATAGAACTCTGCTTTTGATATATTATCTCCTTCAAATCAACCTTTTTTTTTATTTGGAATATGAGTTATTGAGTTTTTCTTTATGCATGCATTGAGGAAATTTTCAAACCATCTTATTAGATCCATGATAAATTTTAAGTTGAACTTTTTGTTTATAGCACAAAGATGAATGGGACTGTGTGTTGCAGTGTAAGGATTATCCATTTAGTGATACATTGAGAATTATTTGAGTTAGTATTGTAGATGATTGATATCATGCACTAAGATTGATGTCCATGATATCTTCAATTGCCTAGTCTGGAGAGGTAAACCCTACTTGCTTTATTTTTTATTAAGAAAATGCTTTGAAACCTTGAGTTACATCCTTATACATCATGGTAAATTATATGCATGAGTCAATTAGTAGAGATAACTTGATATAATAATCGTTAGAGGTACAAGAATGTGTTGAAACTCTATAACAAGGCATTGTTGGTGAAAGAAAGGGATCTATTGATAGAAATACTAACTTCTTGCATGAATCATTTTTATTACAGTCCAAGTAAAAGAGAACTATACAAATTATTAGGGTTTAATGCTTTATTATCTTCCACTAGTAAAGGAGATACATGAGTTGTGATGAGATACACATGCATGACAAGTTTCAGGCCTTAATTCAAAGTTTCAAGAGTTTTATAACTGTTTTCACCTTACCCGGGTCACTAGTCAACTACACTCATGCTTTGGGCTAGGGTTTGATACCTAAATCCTTAAATTATCAAATTTTGAATCGATATTTGATAGAAACCTCTATAGAAGGGAATATTCAAGGATTATAAAATAATTTTGGGAAAATAAGGGTTAAATTTTGAGATGTTAGTGACAGGTTTTAGGAAGGGAAGAGTGCACAGTCTTAGACCTAATCAAGAAGGTCCAATAACAAAGGAGATGTGATTTAGAAGTGGAAATAAATCTTGTATATTTTGGCATAGAAAGAAGGTCAAAATGAGTGTTTTAAAAAAAATTCCTTGTACATTGAAACCTCTTGCATGGAAAGATAATCTTGACAGAGTCTAGTATTAGGGCTAGTAAGAACATTGTACTAGAAAACAAAATGTTGATTTGTGGGAAAAGGCCAAAGGGTTGAGAATTAAATTTTAACACACACCTTATCAAGTTAAGAGGGTGTTTGAATGAGTTTTAATTTTGTTGTGGGAAATTCTAGGGTACTCCAACTATGAAGCATGCACAAGCATAGTCTTATGAGCCTAGCTAAGGCAGTTTTAGAGAAAGTTAGAAGAATAGAGGTGAATTTCTTAATTCAAATACATTTGATGATTGTTGTTATAATGTTTAGAGCTTATATAACATGGTAAGATATTTGGACAGGCTATTAAGTTCTTGGAATCCAAAATTGGGTTGATCTAAGACTATGATTAGGAAGAGATATGGAGAGCATATTTC
Organism: Taxus chinensis; assembly: GCA_019776745.2. Classification (NCBI taxonomy): domain Eukaryota; kingdom Viridiplantae; phylum Streptophyta; class Pinopsida; order Cupressales; family Taxaceae; genus Taxus; species Taxus chinensis. The sequence continues at coordinate 281,461,973 of CM034153.1, read as the reverse complement.
TAGAAAGAAGAAATTCTCAATTCCTTGAATCTTAAACTCTATTAAAGGTCAATAGAACATTATATGTGATGTATGAGGCAGGATAGAGGTAAGAAAGGATGCTATTATTCTTGTTAATTACATTGATCAAGTTTTAGCTATTTGAACCCTTAGAGCTAGCAGAGAAGACGTGTAAGAACAAAGTAATAGGATGGATTTATGATATTAATTGTTGATTACATAATGAATACATGAAAATTTCATGGAGCTCTGCATCAATTTCAGTAATTCACTCATCATATGATGGTTTCGTAACTCACATAATCTCCTCTCTCTATTTTCAAATCAATTCCTGCATTCCCTAATGTGGTGAGCGAAGAGTGCCAAAACTACCAATTTTGTATCGAAGATAATTTCATTTAATTTCACATGTGATGCATGATCAAATAATGGATGAAATTTGTTGTTGTATCATTCTTATTTCCTCACTTTAGAATCAGAAGGATTTTTTCACATGCCTCATTTATCATCAATGCATCTGTAGTGGCAGGATCAAGATCATAGTTGAGTGAACAAAGTGCATCCAATTTCTCCCATGTGAATAATTTATCATGAAGATGTGATAGTGTCTCAAAGATCATGAGTATTTTCTCAATTAGGGGAGTCATCTTCCCATTTTCTTAGTGGTATTCTTATCAAGTGTTCATCATCCCCCTTCACAATGTATCCTGACAGCGTGTAGAAGTGCATTATTTCAAAGAGTTTTTAAAAAGGCCAAAGTGTTCAAAAGTGCCCAAAAGCACAACCTTGATCGGAAGAGCATGACAATGTTGCGAAGGGCCATCTTGGGACAAGTTTAAATATTTAACATCAGTGGATTTGATCTTCATCAAAATTAGAGACTTCCTCATCTAGGATGTGGGGAATTCCTTCTCTTCTCTCTCCATTCTTTCTCCTCTTCTCTTACCCCTTTATATTTCTCCATTATAAGCAATCGTGACTTTTTCCTTATTCATTAAGGTGATTATAAAATATTTGTGTAATCTAAAATACCCTTTTGCAATTATAAAAAGGGGACTTAATTTCATCCCTAGGGAATCAAAGAGTCACATGTAATAGAAGAAAAACGAAAATTCATGTGGGGGGTAGGTGAAGAGCCCTCTTGAAATCTATAAATTGTAATGACTTCCCCATTTTAAGGGGTTGTCAATTTTGTATGTTCAAGATAACTACTTTTGATAAGAAAAAGAGATAGATATTTTCTTCTATTCCTCCTCTCATATGTTCTTCCATTCCTCTCATTGTATAAATTTGTGAGAATTTCAATAAATGAGAAGGTAGGTTATGCCTTTTTTATGAGGGAATTAGTGAGACTTTGTGTTCATAATTCAATCTTGTCTTGGTGTTAGTAATAAGGTAGTTATTCTTTCTAAATATGTGAGTTGAAATACTCTGATTAATCTTTGTAGATATCTAAGTTTCTACTTGCGATATTAATCCCCCTTCCTAATTTCCCACTTCTTTTTCCCGCCTATCTAGAAAATTCCTCCTTTGCAAGAAATTGCAAGCATTTGCTACAGGTTCAGTGGAGTGTCCCTATTAGATCCTCAGCCTCTAGTCCAACCATGGATTTTTATTTTCATTCACACATAATAAATGGAGATTCCCCATTCAAGCAAAGGGACCTAGTCCCAGAGCGTTGGCAGAAATCAACCAGTTTTTCCAACCGAAATTTTTTCTCACTAATAGGGACAACTCGGGGTTTGGTTGAACACTTCACATGCCAAGGTATTCAACTAAAATTTTCTTTTCTCGTTTCGGGGTTTATGCTCATGTTTTTTGCCTCATTGACTTTATTTCATTAAGGTTACACAAGGTCTCCAAGGAGTGGTTTTCTCTAATTTTCACGTTTAACACACCAACTGCATGATTTTGTAATCCAAAACTAGTATCGTGGTTTATACATCCTTCTTACAAGGTAAAAGAGAGTAGTGTTTTATTCCTGGTCATTGGTTTGGTTGTGTACAAAAAAAGGTGCAGTTTGCAATTGAATAACATGTTTTTGTTTGATTCACCTAACAATTTATTCTTCATTAGTTTGATTTACAACTCTATTAAACTTTGGAAAACTAGAATGCTAAAATGTGCAAGGATAGAGTAAGATGGCCATTCCTAATAGTAGTAGAACTAGGGTACACTGCGCTACAAATGATCCACATTCATGATCCACGAGACCAAAAAATTTTAAGGCATTTTTTCAAGAAAATTCTGCTCCTTTGGTCCATTCTACAATACCCCCATATGTCTAACTGGTGCCTTTTAAAAACAATGAAACAAAAACACCAAATAAACTCGCTAAGGAAAGCATTCTCCTTCCACACGGATCTAAAGGGAAATTCCAATAATCATGGCAAGAGCATCCATTCCAAAAGCTATTAAGGGAAGCAATAAATCTATCTTCTTGAATCAAAGCTAGCCAATTCGACAATGGTGGGACTATAATACATTATAGTATTTATACCACAAAAATTGATCAAATACAATTAAACCAATACCACCAAATAAAGCAAGCCTTATTTCCTTGTACTTCAACAGGTCCAGATATGATACTTTTCCCTTGAAATCTCCCTCTTGGGTCTTTTCGTCCACAACAAGAGATGGTTGTTCAATCTCACTCGTAAATCTTTTCTAGAATTGCAATGGCTTCAACTTGTTTGTCCTTGAAAAAGAACCAACGTAGTGACTATGGAAAAAAACAAAATAATAAAAAAGCTGCACAATATTTGGTATAGTTGTTGCACCTAACATCTAGCGCCATGTCCCTGGAACCTCTGTAAATCCCATATTAACAAGATATGATAGGAACGTCTCCACAGTTGCAACTCACTAGAAAAACCCAGGTTTGTATACCATGCTAGTTTGAGGATGTCGCTTCACAAAGAGGAATTTAAAAAAACGTTTCCCCACGCCAACATAACGTAGCCTTGGAAAATGGCGGCCAAGGTTGTGGTGTTTTACTTTACAGCTGGAAATCTCCATTTGCTTCAAGGTCTCCAAGGCATTTTCAATAATTCATTTTGTGCATATAGCAATCATTGTTGTCCAAAACCCAACATTTTCTCAGACATTTTATGCAACAAAACACATACCTTGTACAGGCCCTGTAAATCCTCTCTTTTGTGTTCCCAAATTGTCTATGTGCTCTGAGTATGCTCCCACATTTTTCATATCCAACTACCAATGCACTGACAACTGCTACACCAGACAAAAATCAACTTTTTAAAAAAGCTTGGCACATGTCCAACAATTGTTTGAAAGATCCTTCTTCTGCACAGTATAACAAGATGGGTGCAGAGCTTATGGAATCCAACTTAACACCTGTCAAAACGCCTTTTTTCTTGGAGCTTCAAAGGTCTTTTAAACAATTTCATTTTATCCAAGTCCTACACCAAGGAAGCCTTCTGGTGGACCACCAATAACCTGTTCCAAAGCTCCATTTTGCACACGTTGGGAGGATACTAGAAAGTTTACAGAGTCATGCACAAAACATGAGAGGAGAAGCATCTTGCTAAATCATGGAGGAGTTCAACCACTTAATGCAGATCCAGGCAGAGATTTCACGCATTTATAAACATTACATCGTATTATTGTTATTATTTTCATTACTATACTTAAAAGTATTTTCTCCTCTTCCAAGCACCCTCAAAAGCCCCAAAATTCTATAATTATTTCTTGAAATGAGGGGGGGCGCAAGCCCAAAGTATTCGAGGGATAATAAGAACATTTTTAAAATTAATATATTTATTTTTACTTTTTGTTAATAACATTTTAATCTCAAAAGATCATATCATTTTATTATCTTTGAAGTTTGATTTTTTTAATTTCTACCATTATTTTATGATCACAAAAAGAGGTCACGAACGTTCATCGATTCATTTGTTTGGACGAAAGAGATAACACAACAAATGAGAGGCTCTTCATCCACAAAGGTGATACTAACTCGTGTTGCACGAAGACTTGGTTCCTACCAAAATAAATCGTTTCAGAGGCTTGTATTTTAGTGTTTTCTTAAATATATAAAATTGCGCTCTTGACCTTAGGAAAGACAAGCCTCTAGAGATAAAAGATCCATACAATTAATTTTATCATTTAACATCTAATATTTTAATGTTAAGAAAGAGAGATTATTTTTCCTATACCATAATTAATAGTTTCAATCTATGAATCATCCAAAACATAATCCTAGCGCTAGAACGATGAACTCAATCAAACTAAGAACAATGTGAGATCATGTAACAAGAGTCTAAAGGGTGGTAACGGGAGGGGCATAACATCTCCCTCCCCTTATAAAAGCATCGTCCATGATGTGACACACTCTAGGCACTAAATGGGATGAGAAATCATGGAAAATCACTAATGACACATTCCAATTAGTGAAAAAGGCTATGTTGCTTAAAATGCAACCATAAATAGGTTTTTGCATATTTTAAAATTTCCTCAAATTCTTATGTTCTATGAAGATCGACATTACTCATTATTTTATTTCTCAACATATCTTTTCCTTAAAACCTTTTCTTAGTTTCAAAGCTTATAAAACGTCTTAATCCAACAATTCAAATCCATAGTGGATTCAGATCCAAATTTTCATATTTGTTGCGAAACACATTCGCATGCGTTTTCTCATAAGGGTTTTCACCATTTATTAATTATACCAATTGCACAATTTACTTGTCCAATGTTCATAATGTGATCACGTATTAATGGTTTTAACTTTCAAATTTCCAATAGGTTTCCCAAAACAATTGACATCAAAATGCCACACAGGGTCAAAAGAACAATACTAACAAGAAGAAGGGGACTTGGAGTTTCCGCCAGCCCTGCCTGAGTTTGAGGAGGGTAATGCCTCCTTAATTGAGGGAACGATTGATATAAACATCGGAACGGAGGAGGACCCAAAGATCTTAAAACTAGGGTCCTCTTTAACTCCAAAGGAAGTAGAAATTCATACCCAAGTCCTTAAGGAACATAAGAAAGACTTCGCATTTAGTAAGGAAATGACAGGAATTGTAACACGCATCACAGTTCACAATCTCGTCACTAAACCGGACACCAAACCAATTAAGTAGAAATCGAGACCTATGAAGCCAAAGGTAGCCCTTATGGTAAAAGAAGAAGTAATGAAGCTTCTCTAGGTAGGATATATCAAGTTCGTTGATTATTCACAATGGGTATCTAACATTGTCCCCATTCTCAAAAAGATTGGAAAGATCCGTATTTGCATAGACTTTTGGGACATTAACAAGGCTTGTCCCAAGGATGATTTCCAGCTACCATCCATTGATGTTATTGTTGATGCAACGGCTGGATTTGAGTTGTCCCTCATGGATGGGTTTTCAGGATATAATCAAATCAAAATTTCTGTCGAGGATCAAGCTAAAACTACGTTTATAACTCCTTGGGGAGCTTATTGTTATGTTTTCATGCCATTTGGTCTTAAGAATGTTGGCGCTACATACCAATGAGTAATGACCTACATATTCCATGATCTTATTCATAAGATTGTGGAATCCTACATGGATGACCTACTTGCTAAGGTCAGGAAGCGTTGCGATCACCCAGAGGTGCTTCGTATCATTCTCTCGCGCTTGATTGAGTATGGTGTCACATTGAATCCAGAGAAATGTGTATTCGGTGTAATAGGCAGAAAGCTCCTGGTTTACATTATATCTTCACGAGGAATTGATGTTGACCCGGTCAAAATCTAGGCTATGTTAGAAATGGTTCCACCGTCGAACGAGTCTGGTATTAGATCTTTTCTTGGGAAACTCGGTGCAATCCAAAGGTTCATCCCTAACTTGACCTTTGTCATTCATCCAATCAATAATTTTTTAAAGAAATATTATAGCATTGATTGGATAGAGGAATGCAATGAGGCCTTCAAGGCGGTTAAATGATTTTTGTTATCTTCTCCCACACTAACGCCACCAAGGTCAGATCGGCCTTTGATCTTATATTCACGGGCTATAGACATTTCGATAGCCTATATGTTGGCTCAAGAGGATGATGACAAGTGAGAATGGGTTGTTTGTTTTATCAGTTGGATGTTACTCGATTACGAGACATGCTACACGCAAGAAAAAAAGGAATGCCTTGCCATAGTTTTTGCAACCAAGTGCTTAAGACATTACATGCTTAATCAAGAGACAAGGGTCATCGTCAAGTCAGACCACTTACAGAAATTCCTCATGCAAGGGTCCTTGTCTAAAAGGGTTGGGAATTTCATTACATTAATGGGCGAGTTCAAGCTAACGTTTATAAATCAAAAATACATTAAGGGTTAAATCATTGCAAACTGGTTGGTTGATAATCCATTAGACGGGGGGTGATTTGGTAGATTTGGACTTTCCCAATGAGTGTGTATATTTCGTTGAAACTAGGCCTCCTATCTCTATATGTCCTTGGTACACTGACATTATCAATTTCATCATGGACCACACATACCCAGAAGGGGCAACGTCACAACAGAGAAGGCGGTTGCGCGTAATTGCCACCAAGTACATTATCTTGGAATAGGTGCTTTATCGTGAGCCTTTGACGGAATGCTATTGAGATGTGTTGATCTTGAAGAGTTTGAAAAGATTCTTTATGAGTCACACAATGGGGTGTGTCACACAATGGGGTATGTGGTGGCCACTTCGGCGGCCATGCCACTGCCCAGAAGATACATCAAATGGGCTATTTCTGGCCCACCCTCGAACATGACGCGGTAGAGTTTGTGCGTAGATGCCACAAGTGTCAAGATTTTTCCCATGAAATCCACATACCAGCACAAGCTTTACAACCAATCACAACTCCATGGCCCTTCTCCATGTGGGGCCTGGATCTAATAGGGAAGTTCTCTCCCTCGTTGACAGATGGCCATAATTTCATAATTATGGCCATAGAGTACTTTACTAAGTGGGTAGAAGCCATGCCATTTACCATTTTCCCTGGCTCTGTAATCGTTAAGTTCATCCTAAACCAGATCATTTATAGGTATGGGGTACCACTGGTCATTATTTCTGATAATGGCACGTCTTTCAAAAATGACAAGGTGCGTGAGTTGTGTGCAAAGTTCAAAATAAGTCATCACGCGGCTTCTGGTCCCATAACCCAATGGGCCAGATTTAGTGACTGACATTGACACAAGTTTGTGCTTAACAATCTTACGCAAACCTGCGACATATGTAGATAAAATAAGACAATTAGATACTTTAAACATAACTGCTAATCAGGCCTATGACTTTTGGACTGCTACTGGAAATAGGATTTGATTGCATGCATGACCATTCAAGGGCCTCAACCTCAACGAGTCTTTGGTTGTGACACACAGTTCCCACAACCCAATGGACCTACTAGTCAATTAGATATCGACGCTAGCCTATGCACAAAGGTATTCATATCCTCGTTGCTTCCGCCTGATATTATCACACAGCTTTCATTGTTGAATATGACAGCCGATCAGGCTAATACTTTCTGGACGAGACCAGAGAATCCCCCTTAGTTCCTGCAGCTCCACTACATCTCTTGTCTAAATTTCCATGACCTTGTCTGTAAACCCATACAAGGCACTTGTAGGTTACTTTCCACATATTTTGTAACCAACCAATAGAATCTTGACTGAGCTAGACATTGATTGGATTCTCCGAGTAGCTATCATATCAGACCCTACCATCACACCCCTTCAGGTTAGGAGAGCATTCTTTACCTTAGATTCACATATTCCATTATTGTGTGTCAAAGACATAAGGTTTCCCAATTATCTTAGTCACCACCATCACTTTCACTCCAATTTCAAAATCCACACTGGCTATCTCAGCACAACCTTGGGAGGTCGGGTGCAAAGAAGGTCACGTGTTGATTTTTTGTCATACAGTAAGCAATCCACATTATTGTATGGCATGCTTTATATCACAGATAAGGCAGATGTCTATCTTATCTAGGGGACAATCTTTAAACCCAGGTTTGTCCCTACATCTTGGATAGTAGATGAACAATGGCTTTGTGTTCCTGCCTTTCTCCCTATCCACATTTATGTTAAGTTGAACTAAGAAGTATGTTCTTAAATTTGTAATCTCCTCTCTTATTTTTGATATATCTCCATTGGTAATTTTTCCTTTTTGTCGATGAAGATTGGGGCGAGTTCACGAGTAGTTCCTACAGAGGTCAATGATATCAGTAAATTCTATTTTTTTTCATGTCTCATTTTCTTATAAGATTGAAGGATTCTTGTGTTTCTTCATCCAATCCCTTAAGAAATAAAGTTTTGAGAAGATTGATATGAAGACTAGCCCCACACCTCCTATGAAGTAAGAGGAACCAATCAAGATAGTTTTCCACACTTTCATCCTCCTTTTGTTGAATCCTAAAAAATTCTTCATTCATGTCCCTGACTCTACAGTAATCTTGGTATTTATCCAAGAAAACTATTTCCATTTCTTTATAGCTTTGAATGGATTTAGGGGTGAGGCCCATGAACCACCTCATGGTTGCATCCTTCAAGGTTGAAGGAATAACTTTAATTTCTAAGTATTTGAGGTGTAGTCATAGGTCTTACACAAGACCTTGAACTCAAATAGGAATTGATCAGGATCTTCTAATACCAATCCCCTGAAGGTTGGAAGAATTGAAGGGGATATATTCTTCATGGGGGTTGCATCATTAGGGTCAAATTGTTTGGGATATATAAATGTCATTCCAAGTGGAGGGTTGACATTTTCAGCACCATTGGGGTTTTCTACTCCATCATTCATCCTTTCTTGTTGAACAGGTTCTTCCACAGGTTGATTTTGAATGGGGTTTTATAAATTAATTCTAATAAATATACCTCTACGGTCTCTAGGTATAAACATAAAATCCTACCATACTGAGAAAAATTCCCTAATTATAAGTTCTTAACTGATTGTTTGTGTTCCACATACTCCAAAGCACAAAAGAATCTTGTTATCACTACAAGGTCTTCTTAATTCAAAAGAAAGAGTTATAGAAATTAAATTTATACATGGAAACTTACCAGAAAATCATGTATTACTTCAAGTTAGTACCTTAATATTTGCTGACACCTTGATAATTTCCTCGGCAACGACACCGAAAAGTGACGAGCTTCATTGGTACTCAAACTTTAGTTATCTTATGTTTGTCATTCTAGTACAGTGTCCATGGTTATTTATAATAAAGAAAACAGTTGGAACTGTGTTCAATACTTATTTACTAGTAAACTTAACCAAATGTTATGATAAATGTCATAAAGAAATGAAAAATATTGATCAACAAAGAATTACTGAACTCATAATTGGAAATACTCCAACAATGAAATTCTGGTAAATTGAATAAATGTAAAATAATAGAGATAAAATGCACAAGAAAGTATCCCTTAATTTTGGGAAGGAGTGGCTCTTGCCCCCTCCTGCAAATCTAGTTCAAAGTTGTAAATCACACGAGTCAAAATTTCCCCTGAATCAATACTTTATTGAATGGAAGAAATTCCTTTTTATAGTAATCAATCGAACTAACTCTTCTTCTTATTATAGATGCTATTTTATACTTGGATAAGTACTAGTCACTCTAAAAGAGGACTAGTTATTTGCATTTAATTACAACTATTTGAGGAGTTACAATTGTGGAAGGATTAGTGCATGCCACACTTGGATAAAATTCATCCTGTCAACTACAGTTGAGGTTTGTACTTGACTCTTAGTTGAGGTAGTCAATCAACATAGAAGATATCAAATATTATGGATTAGATCCCTATAATCATGACAATTATAATTCTATGATTTGTTATGTTTGTCTACTCCACATCTTCAATCAACTAATGTTAAGTTGAGAGTGCATGGTCCTCGTGATTTGTATGATGGTTGAGATGGTAGTCCACATTTCACACTCCTTCCATCGTGTCAACTAGTGTACTAGCTACATCAACTCATCGTTTTTCCATCTAAGTCATATTCCTTTTTGTGCAAGTTCCTTGTTTCAAGCAAGTTTGTTTTAGTGCTCCAGGCGAGTTCTGCGCTCTTCAGAGAGTCCTATGTTAATGCACGAGTGAGTCATGTGCTCCAAAGTGGGTCCTGCACTAGTGCATAAGAGATTCTTGTGCTAGTACATAAGTGATTCATGTGGTGGTCTATATGGATCCTATGATGGCTTAATATATGCTCTTAAAATTCATTGTTAATACTCATAAATATTCATTTAAACCATATTTGAAGAAGTAAACACAAGATGAAAATAAAAAGTTTATGCACAATATTTCCTTCCAAAATATAATAAATTATTAATTAAAAAATGAAAATATCATACTTAGTGCAAAATGATGACATCACAAAATAGGGGTTTACATAGGATAATTAAGGGCTCATCATCTATGTGTGTGAATACACAGAATTTTTTGGATATTTTGAGGTGGTCAAGAACTAAACTAGAAGATGCTAGAGAAGGCAGAAAAATTTGTGGACGAAGTGCCATGTTTAGTATGAGAACTAAACTAGACTTACTTATATGTTCCTTAAAATATTTGTTCGATTTGTAATCAAAGAATTGAAAACCAAGTGTGAAACATATTTATTATTTTACTTTTTTCCTTCTTTTTGGACCTTTTAATTCATATTTACACCAAAAGGTGTTCTCCAAACTAGATTGTGGGGGGCTAAAATTGATATACAATAGAGGAAGCAATGACTTGGATTCATTTGATTGTCAAAGTAAACCGCTACCCATGTCATCCACGTGGCACTATGTTATTGGAGATTTCTCTATTTTGCATAATAGTCATAACTTTTATGTTTGCATGTCATAGGTGTTCATTCTGATCAATTCACCATTGCTAACATGCTACCAACTTGTGTAAAAATAAGAGCTTTGAAATAGGGCGTGGACATTCACCGAAGCATTATGAATAAGGGAATTTCAGTAGCTATTTTAGTTGCAAGTGTCCTAACATATGTGTCTGTAAATTGTCGACATGTTTGAATTATTTAACAAAATTACTGAAAGATATGTGTTCTCATGAACTGCATTGATCGTTGGATATGTGGTTTGGCCAATGCAATCAAAAGGTGTAAAGCCAAAATCTATAACAATTTGTCAACATCTTCCTAGCCTTTGCCAAAAAGGGAGATTTAGAACACCACCTGGACATTCCACCCTTCTGACATAATTTACGACTCTCATATGTTTTTACTTTCAAGTATTATGCATAGATGAGGTGCAAAAAAAATTGTGACTGCACAGAAAGAAGAAGATGTGACTAAGTTGTAAACAAATTCCCCTTCATTTACAAGACTTTTAGCTTATCATACAATAATTTTTCTATCAAGTCATCAATATAGATAATAAATAAATTGTTCATTTACATATTTGAAGGTATTGTCCACAAATCTCGAAAAATATCCCCAACACTAATCAAACCAAGAGGCATTTTAATATAGTTGAAAATACCCCATGTCGAAGTAAATGTCACTGTGTTGATTTTTTGAATTCACCAAGAGTGGGTTATATCCTAAAAATCCATTTGTTATAGCTAATATTTCAACTCAAGTAACTTTTATAATATTTAACTCACCTTAGGTAATGAGTTATTGCCTTTTAAGGAGGCTTTATCTCAAGTTCCAAAAATTAAAAAGAAGTCTTATATCCCCATTATTGTCTTGTTTTAGAACTAGAATGGCTACCTAGTTGCTATATCTCACTGCAGCAATGATTTTTGCATCATAAAAAATAAATAAATAAATTTTTCTATGCATAATTAGTTGGATAAGTGGATTATTAGTTGCGAGTTCCATTTTTATTGACCCGATGTTGAACTTATGTGATGGTTAGGGTGATCCCTTCGATTATATTAAGAGCTACTTTGGCTCCTTCTCGATCTCTATAACATGCTCCCTCCATGTAAATTTTCTATATCTCATAGTAGAAAACTAGATTAAAGTTGGCTTAAGAACTTCTAGTTTATGAAAAAAACTGTAGCAAAAGTTCAATTTACATTTTGATTATGCCGAAGGCATTCTTTAAATTATTTATAAGGGAGTGCTATCAGTTAGTTCTGAAAAACCCGTATTATAACTATTGTCGTAAATCTAAATGGTGCACTATTCATTTACGTCAAGGATCAAACGACACAAGTTAATCTTCAAATTTCAATGCATTGGTGGTTAGTTTTATGATTGCCTCCCAAAATTCCATGCTTCATCTATTTTTATATGTATTTAATCCACATGTTTCCAACTCTCCACCATTTTTTGCGTCTATATAGGTGGAAATTCTTGTTGTGATTCCTTAATCTGCGTCTTCCACTCGAACTCTAGAATACCATGGGGATCCTTTACCATATCTGCGCAAGAAAATAACATTAATATGGTGAGGTTTCAATTTCTCAAATTATTAGATTCTTTCCTTTTTTTACTTTCATATCATAAAGCATTAACATTGTTTCACTCAAATGCAACCAATAGGTGCTCAGTGCCAAAAATGGATTGCTTCACACATAGGGCTTGTTTCCATGCACTTACTGAAGCATTTTGTAAGAAGGGCTACTTAGTGCTCCCATGTGGAAGCATTTCTAATTGGGTTTCGAAAATGGAATTCCTATTGGACATATGTCATGTCATGGACTGCGATGATTGTGGGATATGCAACCATAAATGGGTTCATGTTGAATAGGACTTCAGAAAGTTTCATGCAAGTGCAATCAACAGTGTAACACAAACTAGTTCACATATTATTTGGGTGTTACATCCTCTCAGCCTCTATCAAAATGAGATGCTTTATAACAGGGGATGTTCCTTTTCCTCACTTTTTTATTTCCAACTTTCCATTGATGTCTTCATCTTATCTAACATCCTGCCATGGGAGTTGTGCACCTTGGATCAAGTCTCAGGACCTTGAAAAACATTGGATTTTCCACAAACACAATAATGGCATTCCTTTACTCACAAATTGATGCTCATGTGAATAATAGCAATTCAATGATTGAACAAGAAATTATAACAAACATAATGCATCGTTATTTAAGTAAACCAAAATTTGACCTTCATTTGGAATCGTATAAAAGAACTAAAACTTACTCAAACATTAAACCTGTCAGTAAGGCCATACTTTTGCAGTTTCAAATGCTGAAAAGAACTAAAAATTTCAAGTTTTTTGAAACCAAATGAGATTATTAGAATGATTGTCCATTTTCTAAATTTAAGGTGCCATAAGCGTAAGTGGACTCAACCACTCAATGTGGAAAAATAGGTATTTTTTGAGACATCATCTATTTCTAAGTGACTTGGAAGATTAAAATTGTAAAGGGGGACTACAAAGTGCTCAAGAAACAAGAATGAAAATCTCCTTTTGAGAATCGGAACCTATTGTCATTTCCCATTGTTTTTTTGGCCCCTTTAAGATAAATTGCACTCATGTGAATAATGCGAATTAGAAGAAGTCAATAAAGTGGGCTAACAAGGAAATAGAGGATATTAGTTGGGTGTTATAGTTTGAGCCATGGAAATGGTGTGGTACATGCAAGTATTTAATTTTCACTTTTCATTTCCAACTTTCCATTCATGTCTTCGTCACATATCTCAAAAAAATCAAATGTTTTCCAATATAAAACTTAACATCGTTTTTTGGGTTTTGAACCTGAAAACTATTATTTTCTCCATTTTCTTACCTTTCTCTCATATAACACAAATTACACTCATGTGAATAATGCGAGTGAGATTGAGGTGATAAAGTTAAACACAGATAAAAAATATTATTTGGTCTTACAATTTGAGACATGGAAAAAGTGCAATACATGCAGGCCTTTAATTTTCACTATTCCATTTCCATCTTTCCATTGATGTTTTCATCTTTTCTAACAAATTAAACACCATCCATTCAAAAACCTTGACAACATAAAAATAAAAATAAAAAATAGAAAGTCTCAATTGGCAAAATAAAATCTACCTATCACTCATATGACTAATCATTGGAGGGGCTCAATTATCAATGATTGTTCATACATCACCTATTTTCTTGCAATTAGTCTCGCATTCACTCAATCTTAATACTAAAAATCGAGGCTATAAAGTGCTACATGAAGAAAGCAGTGTGGTTAGGTATTTTACCCTGAGGACATATAAAATATTCCCCATTTTTTAATTTTGGCCACATTTAAGCTCAAATTTTCACTCACGTAAATAATGGCAGTCTCATTCTAATACTTTTTCTTTCGCCATATATGTATGACCAACTGCTAGAAGGACTCAATTATTGATAATTGTTTGTGAACTTCGCATATTTTCCTACAATTACTCCAACTTTCTATTAAAAGGGGGGGCTACAAAGTGCTCTAAGAAATAAGCATTTTGGTTGGGTCACAAAAATGGAACATTTTCTATTTATCCCATTTTTTAGATTGTCCCCTTTAAACACAAATTGCACTTGTGTGAACAATGCAAGCAAGATAGAGATAATATAGTGGAAGACAATGCACTTCCCCTCCCTCCAACCCCTTCCTCATAGCCCTTATTTGCTCCATCTCTTTCAACATTTCCATCGTACAATTTTGAGTTAACAATTGCTACTTATATTGTTGGAGTGTTTCTGCATTCATCTGTTTGTAGAGTTGAGATTAAAGGTGTACATCCTTGATAGGATTTCTACCCAAATCCTCTTGAATTATTTGCATGGTGTCAGAGTTAGGGCGAGGAAGAAAAATCCCAATCTACAGCTCGTGTCGTTAACACTCTCCACATGGGATCATAGGATTATTTTGATGTGGGTGCGGCATTGAAATTCATTGTTGTGTTTTGTTGTTAAATTCCTTCTCCCATGGCTTCATTTGTTACTTGGGTGCTTTAAAGAGAGTGTGACAATTTTCAAACAACAAGTTACTATTATAATTTGTATTGGTATTTTCTTGGAATGGACCAACCCATGCCACAAGACAACTGTTCAAAATTTGTAAATTCTTTCGAAGCAAGCCCCTCACCGGAGACCATGACTAAACATCATGAATCTATAGAAATCTGTTCTTAGTGTCAATACCAACAAGGCGACAACTAAAAA
This sequence comes from Taxus chinensis, assembly GCA_019776745.2. Classification (NCBI taxonomy): domain Eukaryota; kingdom Viridiplantae; phylum Streptophyta; class Pinopsida; order Cupressales; family Taxaceae; genus Taxus; species Taxus chinensis. The sequence goes on along the minus strand of CM034153.1, from coordinate 281,446,922 downwards.
AATTTAAATTCTATCCAAAGAAAAATAAAATTTTCTCATAGCACAAACAACCCTAATATTCCTCGACAACTTGAATAGGTTTGGGAAAGAGATAAGTAAAACATTTTTGCATATATAAAGTTAAAGAAATAAGTTGCTTTGTTGGCTAAGCTAAGCTAGGATAGGTCATAGGAGGTTAGAGACGTGGGGTTCAAGACAGATATCCATCTTTGGAAAGGTAATTTATCTTTTGTTTTTATAACATAAATGCATATTGTCTTACATATATGACTGGAGTGCTTGATAGTGCAAGTGGAGGTGTTATTTTTTAAGATGTTGGAATTTGAAGAGGTCAAAGGTTACACACTTTTCACATTGATATTTTAAGTACATGTAATAACTTAGGCTCTGCTACGGTTTTATGTTTGCTCTTGTAATATCCTACTATTTACATTATGCCCCTTTAGCATTTCTAGGGTTTTTCCTACGGTCCTATCATAGTGTTAGTTAGCTATTTTCCTGCCGCTAAGATGGTGAGTTGCCTTTAAATGGATAACTCTCCATATATTGCAATGAATGTGGAAACTGGTGGTGAAAATGGCTCCCAAACGTGCTCAAAAGGTTGTGTCGAAGGTCTATGACGAGGTATGGATTCTGAATCATCCCCGGATGTTGTTATTTTTTATGAATTTTTAGACCTTGTGGTCAAATGGTATCATAACAATTGTCTTATTGCGTATTTTTGTGGTTGCATTCCCTCAGACTTGTACCTGTAAAACTAGATAAAGAACCATTGCGATTCTAATGGTATCCTAGTTTCAAGTATCCATAACCTCATCAAGGGATTTTATCTCTTTTTCATTTCGCGAGCCATTTGAGGTCCAAGCCCTCCTTCTTAAGGCAACTTGTTGGTACTTAGGTAATGCCCTTTTAGTGATTTCTCAGTGGACTCTCAACTTTAGCCCCACCAACCAGGTTTCGTTGAAAATCCAAGTTTGGATTGAGCTTCTTGGACTCCCTGATCATCTCTGGTCATTCCTTCCAAAGATAGTTAAAACCGTTGGTATGGTGATATGCCATGAGAAAGAGCATTTTTTCTACGACCATCCCAACAAACAGGTTTTTGTCAAAGATGACCTTTGAAAGATCTGTGGGAGCACCTAGATATTCAAGTTAGGTCCATGCAAATCTCTCAAAAGGTGGTTTATTTCAACCTCCCCGACACATACTTTCATTATCAAACCCCAGACCATCACATTCACAATTTTCCTCTTCTATCTCTCTCCAAGCCATTAGTGATGCAACCCTCAGTGCCTAAGCCTAAAGGTGATCAACTGGTTGATGGTTGGACTACAGTCAAAAATAAGAAGGGTGCAGGGGTGAAATCCACTCCTTTGGAGTCTCCTATTCATTCTCCTTCCCCTATTCCATCCAAAATAAGTTAGATTCATGACCACCCCCTCGTCAGTTTCCATTCCTTTCAAGCCCTCGCAGAGTCGGATTGTGCCACTTCATTCGGATAAATTTGGAAACTTAGCTTTAACATCTCTTACTCTACATCGCTCTCGCAGTCCACCTTGGGAGGTGTCCCATGATGCACGAAGAGATAATGGGGTCAAATTCCACTCCATTCATGTTGATCTTTCTAATTCAGACCAAATCTCGCTTGCTAATAACTTTGCAATTATCGGCTCAGAGAATGGCAGGCTAGACGGGAAAGGGGAGTTTGATATGTCTAATTTTTCATGAATTTCATATCTTGGAATATTAGGGGTCTTACAAAATCCTCTCACAAATATTCTATTTGATTAGCCTATCAATGGTTTAGCTGCCTTAATATTATTTATTTATAGGAAATTAAGATTTTTGCTTTTTTGCTTCAGAATACTCTAACATGTATTTCTCTTGCTTTTTCGCATTTTCATACCCTAAACATTGATGACAAAGGTGGTGTTTGTATTTCCATTCCTCAAAATTTTATGCCTTGATCACCTCCTCGGGCCATGATCCTTTAAATCAGGTCATGTAAGTGATTATGGAAATTAATGATCTTACTTTTGGTATTTTAAATGTTCATGCTCATAATGGTGTCTATGAAATAACGACATTATGGAAATGGTTAGGTGATAACTTGCCTTTATCTTATTGGCTTGTGTGTGGTGATTTTAATACAATAGAACATCCTAATGAAAAAATCAATGCCCTCTCCATGTGTTGGTGTGTTGGCAAGCGTGCGGCTTGGTATTTATACAAAACTCATTGGGGGCTTTCCGATCCTTTTCTCAGATGATGAAATGAATTTAAGTATCAAGCTTGGTATACTTGGACTAATCTTCAAGAAGGATGTGATTGGTTTTTTAAAATAATTGATCATGTACTTCTCTCTCATTAACCTATTTTTATTTTGACACACAAGGCCTCTCCCCTGTCATGGTATGGTCAAATGTGCTTTTTTCATATCATCGTCTGATCTCTTTTAAGATCATTTGGATTTGGGCCATGGTCAAAGTCCCATCAAAACAATTTATTTTGAATGTATCCTTATTGAGTCACCCAAGGGTGGTCACACTTATTTCTAAAGTATGGAACATGGTGTGATGTCCTCCTTTTTCCACCAGCTGGAATGAGTGGTGGAATGTTGCGATTCAGCACACCACCTGATTCCTCTGCCAGTTCGGAAAATAGGTTGCTCAAGTTCGTAAAGGGGAAGACTCAGCTTTGTACAAAGAGAACATAAGAATATTGTTTCTCCTCAAATCCAATCCTTTCAAAATGCCTCTTAAGTTACAAGTTGTTGATATTCGGCACAAGCCTAAGCTCATGGAATCATGTTTGGCATGTGGCGCGTAGATCCAATCAAGACTGCATTGGCTCAAGGTGGGAGACAAGGTGTCTAAGCACTTTTTTAAATCCCTTCTAGCCAAGGATGGTCCCCTTTAATTAATTAATGTAACACATTTAACTAATCATGACCCCTTCATCCCATATTAATATTCATCCTCACATTATTAATTAAATTAATTATTTTAATTAAGTTAATTTCATCCTCACACCTCCACCTCATCCTGGACCCATTCCAGGGGCATTTAACTCACAGTGACCAAGTCATTACTCTCAGCACTGAGTCATCACTCCCAGTGCTGAGTCACTACTTGACCTAACTAACTAAGAATTCTTCCTAAACCTAACTAGACTTCTTCTAAGATCTTCCTACCTTCTCTCATGAGAACTCTACTTCCCTAAGTAGACCCAACAAGGAAAGAACACCAAATCTATGGAAGATCTTCCTATTTTTGGTAAATAAGACTATTTCACCCTAACCGATGCCGGTTTATCCTCAGCCGACGTCAGTCACCTAAACCACCATTGGTTCCTTTATATAGAATTTTACAACCCTTTACCCAGGTTGGTCATTCAGTTATTGGAGCCTTATTACATTCAAGCACAAATCTTCAAGCCCTCCTACATCTAGACATGAACACACACAACCACAGTGCAAGACAAGGAGCCGGTTCTCCTTCCAGAGCATTGGAATACTCATGGGAGCACACAAGTTGTACTACTGGACTCAAGCACCTCTTCTCCAATTAACCATTGACCACCCCAACTCACAGGATCTACAAAATACCAAGTAAGTATTGTGATTTTAATCATTCATGCT